>JAOTQJ010138452.1:0-40062 GCA_025642045.1 Solanum sejunctum | reverse complement strand
GGTGAATGCCTTTATGTACCAAGGAGAGATCTATGTTTCATGCCAAGTGATACGAAATCAAGTAACCTTACATACCTTATTGTCGGACCTTGTTACTATCTCAAGATAACCTTTCCTTCCTCCAAATAATTAGCTACAACATATTAGGTGATAAAACTAGCATTAATAGCCAATAGATACACCTTGGCATTCCAATCACATCAGAAAATAATACATGGGCAGCAAGCGGATGATTATAAAACCGAGCGTATTCCTTTAACCGTTCCTCCCCTAATCATATTTTCTAACATATATTAGCATGTACACATCATGTACATCCTATTTTAATGTCATAACAGTCTTACCACAGCCCACAAAGCACAACACATCACAATTCCACACAATCTAAAAATTGACAGCATAATGTTACCTTCCTTTGCTACATTTCAACGTCGACAACTAAAAACTTGTTCTAGATTTAACCAAAATGTTCTTGAAACATTTACACATATAAATAGATTTAAAACATTATTTTAACAACACTTAAGAAGTCATGAAGAATGTGAGCTAATAGCCTTATATACAACAGTTTCGCAAGTTCTAAACAACCTGACACTTTGATAACTAGATAAAATGCACTTGTTAAATGAAACTAAACTCAGGGAAGCAACCATAGGGTGATGTTTATAAATCAATCCATGTTAAGAACACCAAGTTCTGTTCATAATAAAACTCCCAAACTATAGAGAAATCAATAAAACAAAAGGAAATGGTGCAGCAACTTTCAGCACACAATCTGTCCAGAATTTTCAGCACCAACATACTAGCATATACTTCTTGTTTTTCATAAGAAAACCATCTAAATACATGTTCAAACTTACTTACTACTTAATTCAAGGTTTAGGTCTTATCCAAGAACCCTAGAAGTTCCTTTTAGCTGCTTTACAAAGTTAAGAAAAGTTGAGAGAACTTTGTCTTTTTTTTGTGAGTTCAAGTTGAGATTGAATTGTGGAGCTGCTTTGGAGCTCTTTATAAAGAGGTATTTGGCCGACCTTCCCTTGAATTTTTGAACACCTCACACAACTCATTATAAATCTAGTTATCCACCAGCTTGACCCTCACACTTAGTCCTAAATGGGTCTCCTATTTGATGGGCTTGGGTTGCCTATTTTCCAATTTTTTCTTCACTTAGTTTTGGGTCCAATTAGCCAAGTGGGTTGTGGTGTATTGGGGGTATTTTTAATATTCTCCTTAGGCTGATAATATAGTCCATTTTAAATATTGAAACATGGGCCTAAGTTACACTCTTGATATGGACTTTACTCATAATCTAGCTTGGACATATTAGACATCGAGCCTCGTCTTCGTTTAACTAACAAATTTAAGCTAAGCAAGTAGGTGACTCACCTACTTTCTTCCTAAATCCTACAAGAACCTCCATTCTATAACTTCATTTTAATGCTATAATCTACCCAATTCAACACAAAACATACATACCGTCGACCCTCTTAAGCATTAGACGCACATGTAGCCCATTAACACAAGATTCAAGCACTTTTGAAATTTAGCGCCAATTTGACCAAACTATGTCATATTTCATTAGAATTGTACTAGTATTGTATGGTTTGGGGTGATATATGTCTATGGGTAGCCTAGCATATATTGATGGTGGTGATAAGGAAATGGCTAGGCTGGTACATCGTTGGCTAGATTTAGAGTTAGATTGGAAGAGGATGGTAATAGTGGTGTAGTTGTTGTTGATGGTTCTAAGTCTTCTTATGTTGATGAGGTGATGGAAAAATATGATCTTGATCCCTCCTTGTTAGAATTAAAGGCGTTGGTGAAAGAGGGTAAAGTTGAGGTTTTCGCCCAAGGGGGAGATGTGCCCTTAGGTACCAAGGTAGGTTGTGTGTACCATGTGTTAATGGTTTGATAGAAAGGATCCTTGATGAGGCCCATAACTCTTATTCTTATATCCATCTTAGTTACAACAAAATGTATAGAGAATTGAGGGATATGTATTGATAAGGAGCCATGAAGAGGGACATTGCCAAATTCGTTCTAGCTGTCATACTTATCAACAAGTCAAAGCCAAACATCAAAGGCTGGATGCCCTAACTAAAGTCATTGAGCTTCCTAATTGTAAGTGGGAAGAGATAAATATGGATTTTTTGGTTAGGTTTCCCAATACTAGAAAGAGTTTTGATTCCATTTGGGTTGTGGTTGATAGGATCACAAAATTGACTTACTTTCTATTGGTTAAGACCACATTTGGGGCCGAAGATTATGCAAGATGGTTCATTCATGACTTGGTAAGGTTGCATGGGGTTCCTTTGTCCATCATATTAGATCGTGCGGCTAAATTCACTTCACACTTTTGGAGGTCCTTTCAAGGGGATCTTGGTACTAGAGTTACACTTTATATGGCTTTCCACCTTCAAATGGATTACCAAGCCGAGAGGACTAACCAAACCCTTGGGAATATGCTTAGAGAATGTATGTTGTATCTTAAAGGTAGTTGGTATGATCATCTTCCATTGGTTGAGTTTGCCTACAATAATACCTATCATTCTAGCATCAATATGGCTCCTTTTGAAGCTCTCTATGGGAGACATTGTAGAACATCGGTCGGATGGTTTGAGGTTCGTGTGATAGCTTTGTTGGGATTAGATCTAGTTATGGAGGCTCTTGAGAAGGTTAGGATGATTAGGGAAAGGTTGAAAACAGCCCAAAGTCATCAGAAATCCTATGTCAATGTAACGAGAAGAGACCTTGAATTAAAAATTGGTGATTTAGTCTACCTAAAGTTTTCACCAATGAAGGTTGTGGTCCATTTTGGTAATAAGGGCAAGTTGATCCCAAGATATGTTATCCCTTATGAGGTCATGAAGAGTGTTGGCAAGGTAGATTATGAGTTGAGGTTGGCTAGTCAGGTAGAATTAGTTCATCTGGTGTTCCATGTGTCCATGTTGAGGAAATATGTGGGTGATCAGAATACCATTATGCCTCTTGATGTTGTGGGTGTTATTGAGGATAATTTTACATATGTAGAGGTTCCACTTCAGATTTTTGATAGGCAAGTGACGAGTTTGAGAAACAAGGAGGTGAGTTCTATTAACGTCCTTTGGAGAAATCAACAAGTTGAGAGTGCTACTTGGGAGGACAAAGCGGATATACAAAAGTAGTACACTTATCTTTTCCACTCCACTAAAGACTACAATATTTATCTAAGTCCTTCATTTTATCTCAAGTATTATGTTTAGCCGCATGCCATTGCATATGTTCATGTTTAAATTGACAAGTTCATGATGATTTTACACTTATACTGGAGTTTTTGAAATGATGTTTAAGTGCATTGTTGCATCTCTATGTGGGCTGAAATTGTCATATTGGTGCATCTCATATATGTCTCTTTAACATTCTAGAATAAATGATCCTAAGGGTGAGACATTGAAACGACCCCAAAAAGTGGCCAAAAATGTGCCTCGAAAGTGGCTAAAATTGAAATTTTCATATATCTCAAAATCCATGTGCGATGTCAAAAATCCAAATTCATATTCCTTTTAGGGGGGTCAAAATTAAAGGTAAAAGAGTCTAAACATGATTTTAGAGCAAACAAATAGAAATTTCAAATTTTCAAAATTTTAATTTCTAGAACCGATCCACCACAAGTCCGTGACTACTGTCATGGACCTGTGTAAATCTATGATTTATGATAGGTCCATATTGTGGACCATATGCGAACCTATGTAAATTCTATCCAGTTATTTTTCTTGTGGTCCAAGGTTTTTATGTCTTGGGCCTAAGTGTTCCCAAACGTGAATATACCTATACCTAGCCATTTTTTCACCACCATATCATTCTAAACATTCCCCATACTCATTCAAACACTTAGCTAATATTCTATCTCTTAAACTAAAGTCTCAAAACCATCTCCGAATCTAAGGATTTCCTCTCAAACTTCAAATCCCCATCTCCAAAGCTAAGGCATGTGGGTTTCTTTCATAGGTTCCTTTCACCCATGATACCCAATCTTTCTTTTCTTGAAAATTGCATGATTTAAAGTTGATTTACTCATAAGTCTTATTTATTATGAAAATCACAGCACACTATGTTGAGATCTATGACATTATGATGTTTTTACTTTGTTTGAGGCTATTAATATAAGGTCTACTATGAGAATTGATGTAAGGTATTGATTAATATGGTTAGAGGGTGCCTCCTAGTATCTATTGATGGCTTTACACTAATTTTTCTAGAATGATTTTACTTTTGAATTGTATGGTTTTACACTAACATTAAACATCCTCTAAGTGTTTGATAAAATATCCTGTTATCGATTCTTGAGGAAATGAAGATCCAATATATGTCTTATGAGTTGAATGACTATATGATGATGAAAAGGAATGTATGTGCATGGTCATGAAAGGAGTGAATATATATATGATAATATCTTTATATAGTGTTGGGGATGACTAAGCCTAGCTTGGGGGGTTGTAGGCCCAGCTAACCGATCGAGGGGTTAGTACCTTGATCGTCTAGCTTGGGGGGTCGTAGACTTAGCAGCATCCATTTGTTCGTCAAAACTAGTTCTAAGATCATGACAGTAGGCCCAGGTAACCTTGGGGGGGGGGGTTACCCATCAACCTTGATAGAGGGTTTTTACTTTGTCAACCTTGGTGGGGGGTTTGTACTGTATCAACTTCAGTAGAGGGTTTGTACTCTATAAATCTCATGAAGGGGTTTGTGCCCCATGCGACAATCCAAGGGGGTGGTAGGCCTTGGGTTGTACTATAATGGTCACTCCTTACACTCGTATCTATGTAAGCATGGTTTTACTTCAAGCATCATTCATACATGCCATATTGTTAGTATGCTACTCATTGCTTATGACTATGCATTTTTCCTTGATACCTATCTCTTATTGCATTGCATCATACATATTTAGTACATTAAAATGTACTATCACATACTCTATGCCTACATAATGTCACTATGTAGGAACTGGTGTACCGCTTGATCCTCCTCCTCCACATGGCTAGTACTACTTCTATTAGGCTTGTTGGTGATTCCTCTATTTCGAGGATGTTACTTTTGATCTATTGGTATGTATTAAGACTTTCTCTCTTTGACTTATGTATTGACTATGAAGGTGAGCCAGGTTGATTTTTCTTGCCCCTTGCTCTTATCTTTATAGTAGAGATGTTGTTGGACATGTTATGTGTGTATGCTATGAGCTTGACTCCATTGACTCTTGATGTTTACGATGTGGAAGTTTATCCCTAGTCCTAATTTTACCTTGTTTACATTTATATCTTATTGTTATTCTAATTGCTTCCACGACCAGGGATGTGTAATGATATGCTATGAGGCTTATTTAGGGTTCCTTCGAGTTCCCCATTCACTGGTCATGTCTAGGCCCTATGCTTGGGTCATGATAGATATGGTCCATGTCATGTTCCATCTAAGTGATGTGAAGATGGGCCAGTACCATCAAAAATTTCAAAAATAGTATAAATGGCAAAAGAGGGACCCATCACAGGCCATGTGACCAGCGATGGTCCATTACATGGACCTTGATACTAAGGGATGATATGCTAACAGTGAAAAGTCAAAGGAAAGGAAGAAATTCCTTCTCATGGATAATTGACCCTCATACGACTCATGTCATTACGTATGTAGAGAAGAGTAATTTTGAAGACCAAGTGTTGAATCATAGACTGGTTCACAGTTCATCTTGTGTCTCATGGGCTATGTAGTGTCCTGTACCAATGCCAATGTTAGTTTTCCTATTTTGAGTTAGATTAGGTTTTCCTTGTATATATATTATATTTATTCCATTTTTACTTAGTCTTGGACTATTGGAGACAAAGAATGCGAGAAGAACACTATTTCGCTTTCAATTTCATTAAACTCTTGGATTTTAATTGTCTTACTTGAGATTATACTCCATGGATTGATTACTTCTTCAATAGTAAGTTCTTTTTATGAATTCTTCATATTGTTGTGGGATATCTTTCTTGAATATACTAGGTTAAATCCACAACTAGGGTTGTGGAAACCATGATAAATCAACAAGATAGATAAATTTGGGGTGAATCTCAGGATTGATTATCGTATGTATCATAGTATTGTTCGCTTTAACTTCTTCCTTAATATGTCAATGTATTAGGGAAAGCCTTTATTTGTTACATGCCCAAAAGTGATGTAGTGATTAGAAAAAGAGTTCTATAACAGAAATTTAGGGTTTTTAACCTTGTCTAAGTAGTTGAGACCAAAAGGTGAGTATTCTGGGGTCTATAACAAGGGTTGAAAAGTATACGCTATGAGATAGAAAGGTGATGAATGAAATGTAATTAAGAAGAACTAAATGGTGAATTAGGTGTTACATAACTTGTTAGATCTTGCATACGTAATCATGAACGAGTTTACCACATAGATTCGACTATCGTATTAGACGTCATGGGGAACACAATCCTAGTGTAGCATTAATTGTTTTTGAAATCCAATAGTCTTTATACTCTTTCCTTAATTTACTTTAGTAATTTAGTTTGCAAAACTAAAACCTCTCCCCCTCCACCATTTACTTTATGTATATTTGTTTTCGGAATATAAATTACATTTGAAAATGGTGCTAATAGATTCATTCTCACGCATTCCCTATGGGATCGACCTCAACTCTTATTGAGTTTTATATTTGATGAACAACCGCTTTACTATTCCTTTTAGAGTGTAAATTTTGGTGTATCATGAATCTTATGCTTCTTAAAAGTATGAGCTACAACCTTATCTTTGTATGTCAATGCACAACCCATTCTAACTCTAGATTCATTACAATAAATGATGAACAATCAATTCTGATAGGTAGAGATAACACTCAAGCAGTAGCCAGCTTGATTTTAAATTCGTAAAATCTTTTCTCATGAGCATTAGTCCATTGGAACTTAGTGTTCTTATGAGTCAGATTAGTGAATAGGGATGACATAGATGAGAATCCTTCTATCAACCTTATATGGTAGCCATACAAACCCAAGAAATTTCTTATATCATTCAGGGTTATGGGTTTAGGCCAGTTCTTTACTACAATAATTTTTTGTAAATTAATTTGAATGCCTTTGCATATATTATGTACCCTATAAAATTCATAGATGCAAGATAACATTCACACTTTGGGAACCTAGCATACAATTCACTATCCTTCGGTGTAAATAACAATTCTTAGATGGTTGGCATCTTCTTCCCTATATATTAAGTAGACCATTATTCCATTGATGAACATAATAAAAGCTACATGTGTGTTAGTCAAATTTAAAAACATAACAATAAAGTCAAATTGACCATAAAAAGTTTTGAAGGTCATCTTTGGGATGCCACTTCCTCTTACTATCAGCTGGTGGTAGCTTGATCTGAGGTCTAAATTAGAGAAACAAATTATATCCGAGAGTTGGTCAAGGAAATCCATAATCCAAGATGAGGCACTCAGCCTTATGAATTTGATATCGATAGAGATCTTTCAACTATTCTTTTAACTCTTTTAACATGTTCAAGGCCATTCTATGAGCCAAAATAGAAATAGATTGTGTATTAAGAAGAACGTCTATTCCAAAGTTTATCTTTCTACTTGGAGGGATTATGGGTTAATCATCAAGAATGACCTTTGGAAACTCCTTGATAATAGGAACTGACTGAAGGGATGGTACCTTCACAGTAACATCTTTAATGCAAACTATGTGGTAGATATACCCCTTGAAAATCAACTTTTTGCCTCTAAGGTAGGAACTAAATCAACCATTAGGCACTACGGGACTACCCTTTTTTGTCTATGATTGGATCATTAGGAAACTAAAACATGAAAACTTAGGTTCACAATCAACTACATAAGAAGCATAAACTAGCCTATGCCTATAATATGATCGAAGTCAACTATGTCTAACTCACCTAAATTAGCCATAGTGTCTCTATTAAATATTAAATTATAGATTCAACGATAGGTGTAGAGACACTAAAAGTGTCAAGAAGACATTAAGGGGAGATCTTAAAAACAATACCCATATACGAGGTCATAAAAGATAAAGTCATATCAGATTAACTAAAGCATAAATGTCATATGAAAAGACTCAGTAACAATATCTGCTGAGTTTTATTCATCTTGGTGACTAGTCATAGAATACAAATAGTTTGAACTACTACTTATATTTAAAGTAGTATCTCTTTGGGATGCTCTAGCTGGTGGTATTATAGAAGAAGATTGAGACTTGTTACCCCCATCATATTGTCTATAAATCTAACACTTTCTCTAGAAATGGACATTCTAACCACATTTGTGGCAACTATTGTTTCCATCTCAACACTTTCCCAGATGAAGCTTATCGTACTTACCAAAAGGTGGCTTTCCTTTAGAACCTAATCCCTTAATATTAAGAACCTTGAGACTTGATGTTTATGCTACTGTGCAGCCTTTGATCGTACCTATTATTACGTGTTACTTGTAGATGGTTCACAACTAAAAGTCCTCATCTAAAAGTTATACTTGTTACCCTTACCTTATTTCAGATCAGGCTTATGTCAATTTAACTTGATCTTCTTGCTAATGTGCTCCTCATTATCCTTCTTATTCTGTACCTCTGCCAGTTGGGCATACACCATATGTATGGAAATATCCATCTTAGAAATCAAACGTGATGTCTTGTACTCCTTCTTCACATGCTAGATCAACCTAAAGACAAACTTCCTCTTCTTAGATCTTATATTCAGGACCATTTGTAGAGCATTTCTAGACAATTAAAAGAATTTGAGGTTGTACTTCTTCATGGCTGACCGCTTTTATTTCACATTCACAAAATCCTCCACCTTTGCTTCCTTAATTAGCTCCTTAAGAAATAAGTGATCAACGAATGCACTCTCAGACTCATCATAAAGAACATGCTCTACATCCTCACCATGACTCTTTTTCTACAAACTGTACTAGAAATTTGTAACATCCTTGAGCTAATAGGATTGAAGCTCAATTCTCTCAATATTTGTAGTATGCTCGCTTTTATGATCATCCATATCTTTTTAATCTTGGCTCCTTCTCAACCTTGGACCCTATGAAGACAACAAGGTTTATTCTCAAGAAGTCTCTAATCCTTATAGAAGTAGATGGATTTGTGAGCAAGAACTGGGGACCGGAGTATAATAATGACCAATTTGGGTAGCCACTCATTGAATGAGCATGGAAAAAGCCCCTCTAAACTCTGCCTAGGAAGTAGAATCAAGCTAAGTAATAGGTGCCAAAAGATCTCCCTAGCTCTAGTACCCTTCTCAAGCTCAACTACATGATTCTTTATCCTCATAAGTCTTTTGTAAGTAAATGCATATTAGCAAATGGAACCTCAGCATTGGTAGAATAACTTTTGTAGAAGGTTTCTTTTTGGTAGAATTATCTGAATATGCATAAATATACGAGTTCGAAGTGAACTTTTATAGAGTTTAACTCTATTGTACAAATGTAGGATATGACAGAAATGAAACAATTGCTAATATCATGTAGCATCCCAATTATAGATGTGGCATGCTTCACACTAATAAGAAGGACTTTATTAGGCATGGCTTTATAGACACCTAAGGATTCTTGAAATCCTTGCTCAAATACTAAATTTGTCATAGCTTGAGTGTATATCCTAGGCATGGCCACTACTCAAAAATTATTGTATATTCTAATGAACCCTTGTGATGGATAACCCGCTCCACGGAAGTCTCAACTCAAAATAGAGTAACTCAAAAAGATATACAACATCATAAATAAAAAATAATAACAACAGTTTAAAGATACTCAACGTAAGGATATAAACTCAATGTCATCAACTAAATATGAAAATCATAATTTTATAGCAGACCCTAAAGGAAACATTTGACTACATATGACTCTATCTATAAAGATTCTAATTACTCATAAGAACGTGCTGGTAAAAGCCTGTGGCAGCCTCAAAGTAAGTAATAAAAAGAGAAAGCAAACAAAAATAAGAAGACCCTTCCAAAAGAAAGAAGGTCTCACCATTCTAATAAAAGAATAGAATTTCAAAAGAGCACCTGTTGAGGATCTCCAATACTTTATCTGCATCATAAATTGATGAAAACTGAATGACATCAATAATTAGAATGTACAGTATATAGGTTGGAGGAAACATGCTTAGAATAACTCAACACACTAATACTGAAGTTGAAATGATACATGTAAGGTTATAAATAAAATAATGCTTTACAAGATATACTCAAGTGGATGTGATTTTGAAGATAAGGGGAGTGTTGACTGATTCTTCAATAATGTGCAGTCTTTTAATTGTCCAACTTTTTATTATTAAGTGCAACTAAGTTTTACTAAGTCATTTTGTGTATTTATTATTTTAGTGGAGACGTTTTTAGTAGTGTTTTATCACTGCTGAACTACATTCTTTTAGTTCCTATGTTTTAGGTTTAGTTGTTAAGCTGTAAGCCTATAAAATTGCACTATGTCTTTTGATTTTTATGCAGTTGAATTAAGAAGTTGAAAAAACTTATGTGAGTCTTTTCTTTTTAGTGCTTTATCTACTTTCTACTGTGTTTTCTTTCAACAATCTATGGTATCAAATTAATTGTAGAAAGTCCTTTTCCATCAAAGGCACTATTCAAGCAAGAAAATATGATCCCTTTTTTTGTTCAGATTAGCGAACTTTATTTCAAGAAAAAGGCTGGCATTCAAGATCAACAACTTCGTCTAAAACTACACCTTCGGCTAATCCCTTTGCAGCGATCTTCTTAGTTCTACCCACTAAGTCCAGTACTTCATCTATTTTGATCACAAGTCTAGTTGAGAGTGGTATAAAAACTTCAGGTAAAATAAGAAGAAAAATATTATGTCGATGAGGCTACTTGAAAGGACACAAGTGATGTTTAGACGAAAGAGAAGAAGGAAACCTGATCAAATTTCGAACTTATCAAAATGTAATATTGATGAATCTAATGTTGTCAAGGAGAAAGTGGAAACTCGTAATGAGTATGACAAACCTAAATCTACTAAACAAAGGTAGCAGATGATATGAAAATCCAAGTTGAAACCAAGTAAGACACAGTGGTAGAGAAAAGTGCAAATGTTAGGAAGAATGATGTGGAAGTCGAGAAAAAAAAGAATGAAGAAAAAAATGACGCTGGTGGTGAGAAAAGTGAAAAAGGATGTGGTCGAGAAAACAAAGAATGAAGAATAAAATGATGTTGGTGGTGAGAAAAGTGAGAAAGGTACGAAGACTTCCTATTTTATCCCATTACAACAACTCTCACGTAGCCAAAATACTTTCATAGGATTTGTGAGCACTGGGTTCTCCAGCACTCCGTGATTCATTGGAGGTATTTCCAAAAAGGGATCTTCTATTTGTTTTAGTTCTGAATCAGGTGCTTGTTCTCTATTTGGAACAAAACGTGACTAGTCACATTATAGACTTATTTTTCCCACTAATGGAAATATTTCTCTTGTTTGGGAGCTCAGGGTCATCCATTGTAAAGAAGTGTGAGGGTAATGGATTTTCATTAAAAGAAGAGGTTACTGTTGAAACAAGGGAGGAAAATGGAAAACCCATATCCATAGCTGATTCCGTGCTTTTTGAACATCTTAACGCAAGCTAGAATGAGCGGGGAAAGGGAGAATTAAAGGTCAATGTTTCTATAATAGGGACATGAAAAGGTAGACTTGTTATGAGGACCAAAGGAAATTGCAGATTAATCTTGAATGCCAGCTTTTTTCCTAGAAATGAAGCTCGCTAATATGGACAAAAGAGGGATCGCATTTTCTTGGTTGAATAGTACTGGTGACTGAAAAGGACTTTTTACAATTGCTTTGATACCACAGATTGTTGAAAGAAAGAAGAGTAACAAGTAGATAAAGTATTGAAAAGAAAATAGTCAGGTAGTGGTAAAACACTGCTAACAACATGTCCATTAAAGTAGTAAATGCATAAATTGACTTAGTAAAACTTATTTTCATTTAATACTAAAAAATTGGACCATAATAAGACTGCACATCATTGAAGAATCAGTCAACACTAGATGCAACTCAAAATAATGATATTATTTACATTGGAGAGTTTCTCTAACTAACAACCATCATCTACCATCTAGAGATGATACTATGAGTATGCTTCCATTTCACAGCAAAACCATACCATGCCAAGTTGTGGGGCAATCACGTCAATGGATTCAAATAAAGTCCTCTTTTAGGACCAGTGAAGAGTAGACTGAATTAATGCCATGATCTTATCATGCACTAGCTCTATATTTTATGGGATTAGAGTTGTCTCTATTCTTATCTAAATTGGTGCTCAATACTACTCCCAAAGTAACTCATTATGCTTTATACCTCAAGTAAATTAATTACTCAAATTAACCAATTGACTTTACTTAAAGATCAAAGTCTTCTAACTCATCATGCTATTTCGTTAGAAAATATAATTTTAATGTTACTCACATCTTTTCAAAACTCTTGTCTGAAAACTTCATTTATGCTCAATTCAGATACTTATTTAGATGCATTAAACAGGTATATAAATTAGTATAAATCATGATTTTCTCAATGCTTGAATACCATCATTATCAACTCAAAATAATGCAAAAAAAAAAAGAAATAATTGTCAACTTAACTAAGGAACATATGAGAAAAGTCATGAACAATAATTTCAATAATTCAAGATGTAGTAACACTAGAAATTTTAACCCATAATTATATAAAAATTAATGAAGGAAAAATTTACTCATTTGAAACTCAAATACAGCTAAAACTCAACTCAAGTAATTAATGAAGGAATTTAGATTTAGGGCACACAAACAAACTCAATCCAATGCTATGAGTAGCATTTCATACCTTGAATATTGAAATTCTACTCGAAAAATCAAAGACCCTAGGTTGGAATGCTTGAACCTAGTTATTTTTTCTCTCTAATATTGCTCTCAGAATATTCTAAATAATAGTGAGCGTAAACGCACTAGGGTACTAATAAGGGGATTATTTTGATTTGAAAAATATCAAAGTTTTGATTTGGAAAAAGTATGAAAAGATGAAATTATCCCTCATTAAATTGACTCGGGTTGTCTACAATTCCATCTATGGACCAGTAAATTCTATAAGCCATACATGGCCCTTTAATGGAAACTGGGATCTGGAGGGCCTGGTCTATGATCAATCTTCTATAGGTCATCTTGTCAGGTTATAGAAAAACTTTTAAGAGCTTGTTCGAATTAGCTGATAAAATGACTTTTTTAAAGGCACTTTCTAATGTGGGGAAAAGTCATAAATTTTCCTTGAAGTTGTCCCGAAAAGTAATGTACACATTTTATATTTAAGTGACCTATTATACACCTATACTACTCTAAAGTGAATTTTTTTAACCATTCCTACACCAAATCCAGAAATTATGTGGAGAGTGAGACACAATCGCCCCGTTCATATATTAAATCAACCCAACTCATTTAGTTTTTACCCATATCCATTATCCATTTTATTTCACTCAAATCCATTCAACATTTCCTAAGAAAAATAAAACTAATTTCGAATTTGATGATAAATAGAAGAAATTTCTAAAGCTTTCTTCAATTTAACGAAGTTTTTCAAAGGAAGAAAAGAATATATAAGACCATTTGGATCTGTTTTAGTTACTATGCTTCTTCTTTATTTGGATCCATTTCTATTACTGCTTCTTCCCCATGCAAAATTTTCCCACTCCCCTAATATGTTTCTTCTCCATTTCTCCAACAGTATGGTGCCGTTTTACAAACCCACCATTGCCAGCTCAATCAATCCCCATGGTATGTCATTGCAATCCCCATTAAAGATGTAGAAAATGATAATATTATTAATCACCACATAATACTTCTCCAATCAACTCACAATCTGAAAAAAAAGTGAATTCTTTATGGAAAAGAGGAAAAGAAATCAAACTGAAAAAGTGGGGATAATGAAAAAGAGAGAAAGGAATAAGAATTTACGTTTTATTCTCCTTCAATATGGTGCTTGGATCTTCAAATTTTGGTTGAAGAACTAGGGTTCTTAAGATTTTTGGTTGAAAAATTTGAGTCTAATAATTGATTTGTTTATTAGACTTTAAAAAAGAATAATTTCAATAAAGAAAATGAAATCGGTTATATTAGAAGCATGACATGCTCAAAGGAGGTCGGCTGATACGTGTTTGGGGTTTGGGGTACGAATGGTTAAAAAAATTCACTTTTGTGAAGTATAAGTGTGTAATAAGTCACTTAAATAGTTAGCGAGTGTAAATGACTTTTTGGAACAACTTCGAGGGAGAATTTATGCTTTTTCCCTTTTAAAGTGCTAAAACTCACTTTAAAAATAAACAGTTATGTATTTGGGTAAAAGTGTTTAAGTTGAAAAAAATTAGTATTGTATACCCTTAAGTTGTTATACGTTATAAATTCTAATTAATACTCTAACTTTTGTTTCTAAATTAGAATTAATTTATTTTAATTCAACTTCAATATAAATTGATTGTATAAGTTAATTTGTATGTCTAAGTTAATTTTAATTTTTAACATATATATTTTTGATAAAATACACAAAATATTTGAGTATTTTTTTAATTATATTTATAATATGTAATGGCTATATTTCTTCTTTACCATAAATAATCTATAAATAAAATAAAATAAAATAAGGAGATAAACTTTATAAGGGAAAAAAAAGAAAGAAAGAACAAGAAAGAGAAGAAAAAATTAGGAAGAAAAAAATAGGAAGAACAAAAAAATGGAAGAAAGAAAGAGCAAGAAAAAAATAAGAAAGAGCAATATTAAAAAAAAAGAAAAAAAGAAAAAAAACTAGGAGAAAATAATATAGAAATTATAAGCAAACTTTACGGATAAAAAGGTATATTTGTTGGTCAAACATAACAATTTTCAAGAAAAAAAAGTGGGGGGGGGGGGAAAAACATTTAATTTTTGACATTTTTTAGCTATTTTTAACTAATTTTAAGCTATTTTAGAATTGCAAAATTTACAGATACACCAAATTATGTTAAAATATTTTCAAATATTCCCTACATTTTATATAAATCTATAAATC
The DNA here is from genome assembly GCA_025642045.1 of Solanum sejunctum. NCBI lineage: Eukaryota > Viridiplantae > Streptophyta > Magnoliopsida > Solanales > Solanaceae > Solanum > Solanum sejunctum. The sequence goes on along the minus strand of JAOTQJ010138452.1, from coordinate 25,007 downwards.
CCTATTTCCTATTATACGCTTGATTCACTTGAACCTTCGCCCAATTTTACCGGTGCCATGGATGGAGGCATAAAGCAACTACTCAGGTCGGTAAGGTACTTTTTACATCTCATTTACCCAAAATTGAAACAAAAAATTGCTGAATTAATGCAAAAAATTACAAAGAGAAAACCAGAATTGCAGGAAGAAGAAGCAACATTTGTGGAGAATAGAAGAATGATCTCAAAGTGAAAATAGTTTGTCTTCCTTCTTGTTGACAAAATGTTGATTTTCTTCCCACCACTTCTTTGCTTCCTTCTTAGTTTTTAATGGTTATTCATTAGATATGCTGATTCATGAGGATATAAAATTGAGTCATATATGTCGCTGATTCATTAGGACTATATGGGTTTAGGAAAATATAGCGATTCATGTGTGTGGTATGTATCTTGTATGGTGTGGTTCATTTCAAAACTATGAGTTGTTCACAACTTTTTATGCTAATTAATAAATATGGTGATTCATTTATATATAAAATCGAGAGTATGTATCTTGTATGGTGATTCATTTCAAGACTATAAATTGTTCAAAACTTTTTATGGTGATTCATTTATATATAAAAACCAAGTCATATATGTTGTTGATTAACTAAAACTATATGGATTGAATACAGTTATGCATTGGGATACTTTTTATATTTGTTATAGGTTGATGATTCATTGGGTGCATTATACAAGGATGATACACCAATGAATCATATTAATGATTTGATTCATTGAGATAATGGATCATATAATATGATTTATTGCTATAAAATAGTTAACACATAGTTGATTTACCGAATTAGATATTAATTACAATAAACCATGACTTATGAATCAAGTATGGTGCAATGTATCCATAAAAATGGTAGTGTGCCCACATAATCATCTTTTTATGGTATTTTTATAATTATGAAAAAGGTTGGATAAATTAAAATTTCTTTACTTCAATATGGGATTTATGTAAGTTATACTTTAGATTGCCAAACACTTTCAAAAACTAAAAAGAGCTTAAAAACTGGTTTGATCACCTTTTATGCCCATCCAAACACACTCTAATACTTCGGCGTCTCATGACTAAGACCCTTTCTACGGGTTGTAGAATATATGACGAGTTATAAACCTATCTCATGGAATAGGTGTTGGGACTTTGGGAGCTTTCGGACTTGGGTCCGTGGAACCTTTCTATGTATTGTAGTAACTTCTACAAGTCATCCTTCTAGCCCATGCAAAAAGTAATGAGGCTTACACTCGTAGGAGGTTGGTTCCATTAAACCCTATCTATGGTCCTTAGATGGTTCCATGGGCCAAAGATATATTTCATAGGAATTAAATTCAACAAAATTAGATTTCCTTTTCTAACTTCCTGGGCTTATTTGAGTTAGATGGGTGTTACATTATGGCTCACCTAACATTTTACACATTAGGAGATACTCATTTGAAATTGATCCCAATAAAATCTTATACAAAAATTCAATCGCCAAAGAAGCATTTAAGTTAACCTTGAGCTATAAATTTCATAAGACATTAATTCATATTGAAAGTTCCTACCACAATAAAGAATTTTTTCAGTACAGATGAGATATAAAACAAGTTTAAGGGTCCCTACACATTTAAAGAAAACTTCCATAATAGTTTGAAAATTTGCATAAGACTCGATTAACATGATACAGGGAATGTACACTACCAAAGGAACCGACATTAAGACATTAATCTCCAATACCAATTCTTTTAGTACCATTAATCCAACATAGCATTTATAAACCCAACCTTAAGAATAGTCTCAAATATAAGAGTATGTAGATACATAAAGAGTAAGATTGGTACCTTCATTACTATCATCCTTAAGAGTGAACAAAAAAGAATACCTACACTTCATGTCTTATTCTGATTCTCAAGTAACTTTTTTCATCCTTTGATTCCTTCAAAAATGCTTCACCAAAGCTATCTTCTATGTTCTAAACTTTCGAACTTGGCTAAGTACTTCGTCATAGGACAAGGAATCTTTCGCAATAATGTTATGTAGGGGAACTATAAGAGAATGATTATCGACAATCTTTTTGAGTATAGATGCATGGATTGCAGGATGGAATGATGCTATTTTAAATTGCATGTAAGTCAAACTCATATACACCATTACAAATATTTCTCATAATTTTGTAAGGCATAATGTACTCATGGAAAAGTTTTTTCTTTTTCACAAATCTCATCACTCCTTTCATAGAAGAGACCTTTAGGCACATCCAATCTTCCACCTAAAATTCCAACAATCTCCCTATCAATGAAGTACTGTCAAAACACAATACTTTAGATGCTTAAAACATGGAATTTTGTGTGTTCACAATGCGATGTTAGTGAGTTTTATGTTTTTTTGTATTGTATTTGTAGGATTCCAAGGTTGGCCTTGATTTTGGAAAGAAAATACCAAAGTTGTTTTTTTGATGATATATGAAACCTTTTACTAACCACAATGCATTCTACGTGCTGTAAAGGAGGTTTTGTGGACAATTCCAATGAGGAGATGATTTTTTAAAGTTTATTCTATGAACATGTAGATGGGTCATGGACTACTTTATGAGCCGTAGATCATAATCCATGCCCTGAGGATCAAAAAAGAAGAACTTTCTGAATATTGATCAGACGAAACCCCCTATAGACCGTAGAATACTTTATAGGCCATAAAAGCGTATGGTAGATCACAAGTCCAGTTTTGTAGCAATAATGTATGAGAGATAGATTACAGGCCATGAAACACATTGCGACCCATGAAGTTGTTCGTAGGGTGCAGACCTAGTTATCCAATTTTATTTAGGACTTATATTTTAAATACTACAATAGGTTTTTAGGTTATTTTTTATTAAGTTCCTATGAGTAGAATGATGTTTGAGAAAATTAGTGAGAGTTAGTAGAAAACATTGGAGAATTTTAAGGAACACTTGTGCTTTGATTTGATCTTATAATCTTGTGATTCTCATTGAAGCTTGGATTTGCTTGTGCTTGATTCAATTGTGTAAGTTCTCTATTATGGCATTTCAATTAATAAGTCTTGCATCTACACATATCATGAGTAGCTAAATCCACAACTAGGGTTGTGGGAACCATGAAGAACTAACAAGTTAAAATCGTATAATTCATAATTCTTAAAAAGTGTGCATGCATGTATCAATAACTCTCTTCGTTTTGCATGTTTTGTATTGGTGGCCAATAGTGGAGCATGCCTATTATTACTGACTGGACCAAGGTTGTAGTGAATAGGAAAAAAGATTAATTACAAGATTCGATTGATATGTTTTCATCTAATTGACTGAACTGGCCAAAGGGTGGTTGTACTGGACTAATAGGTAAGGGTTAATAATGCACACTGCAGAAATTGGTAAAGTCATATAGTGAAATTGGCCTCTCACTTGGACAAAAGAGTTTGGTGAACTCAACTTATTATCTTGCACACTACAAACTAGAATAGAATTAGGTTATCTTGTGATGTTGTGTTAGGGAATCATGGTGAACATAATACCCGAGTTTCTCTCCATATTGTTTAAATTCTTGTGTTAGTTAGGTTTACATTTCTAGTTGTTATCCTAAAAACCCCTATTTTGGGAGATAAGTAGGTTAATCATTAAAATTGTATTAATTAAATTTTCCTAAGTCTACGTATTTTGTGTAGGTTCAACCCTAACCTTGGTTAGGTTCTATTTCTTAACAACAACTACTTTATCCTCAAAAATGAGGTGTAACTTGCGAGACATCTAGATTTTGGCGCCGTTGACTTTGTTAATTCAAGTGGTTTGGGTATTGATCCTTATTTCCTTCATTTTATGTTTTTTATTTTTTTGGTTTCTTTTAAGGGAACAAGTGTAGTCAATGCCCAACATGCAAAGTCGAGGCAGACCCTTGACATTTTTTTAACCCAAAGATCCAAAGAACGTTGAGAAGAATGTCCCAAGATAATGTCAACAATGCGATTAATGTAACTCTAACCAGGAACTAGAATGAAAATATTAACCATGTGAATGCACCTCCTCTTGAGGATATTGCTCCACAGCCATAGGATTTCAATGCCAATGCTTATTATTGGAATTAATATAGGCTGAATCTTATTGCTTTGGAGGTGATAAGAGCTATTATATTGCCATCACTACTGGTTGACATAAAGTTAATAGTTTCGAGTGAGTTACATTAGATGCTGTAGAACCATGGGCTATTTGCGATCTTAACATCAGAGGACCCTCAATCCATCTACACAATATTGCATTCATCTACAAAAGTTTCATGGGAACACAATATTTGTCTATAGATACGGTCGGACTTTATATCTTCCTAATGTTTATTATAAGTAATGCAGCATTATGGCTATCTGAGCTCCCGTGGAGTTTCATTACTAGTTAGGCTTAATTCCAAAAGGCCTTTTTGGAGAGGTATTTACGAATATCGAAGAAGCTAAATCAACAATGCTTCCAGGTGGCCTTCTTTACTGTGCGATGCTTCCACTAGACCTCGAATTTGTCTATCAAATTGCAGAAGGCCTCTTGTATGTCTTACTTGGTCATCCAAGTGGCCTCCTTTAGCCGATAAAGCTTCCACTTGACCTTAACTATGCGTATAACTCTAGAGAGAAGGTGTTTGACATCTATGGCCAATATGGATACTAGTTCCTCAATAAATTCCAAACGACCATCTAACTTAACTGAATCATACTGTAACATATCTGACTTATCTAGAACATACTAGTGTAGCATCGAAACATGGAAAACTAGTTGTATAGATTAATATCTAGAGGCAATGCTAACTCACAAGCAACTGTAGAAATCTTCTTCAAAATCTCAAATAGCCCAATATGTTGGGGGCTAAACTTGCCCTTCTACTAATTCTCATTACCTCGTTTAACAACAATCGTAAGAACACTCGGTCACTGATATCAATACACAAAGTTTAATGTCCACAATCAGCATATATTTGATGCTGGCTCTAGCTATCCTAAACCTATCATGAATTACACGTACATGGGATAAACTCTCTTAAAGAAAATATATACAATACGGTCTGGGCTCTATGCATATGAAACAACCAACAGGGGTATGGCAATACCTACTATATAAAGCCTTAAATTGTACCATCTGAATATTGGAATGGCAAATATTATTATATGGAAACTCTATTAGAGGCAAGAATTGATCCCACTAGCCAACAAACTCAAAATACGCATCTTTGAGTGTCTTAGACCCCTAATATCCCAAGATAAATATTTTGGCCTTTTAGGCCGCTAATACATAGGCCCACAAGATATTCTTAAGGACTTGAATAGTTTGCTCTAACTGGCCATCAATCTATGGATAAAATGTTGTGCTAAAGTTAATCTAGTGCCTAACTCTCTTTGAAATGCTCTCCAGAAGCTAGAGGTGAACTGTGAACCCTGATAGGATATAATTGATACTAGTATTCCATGAAGACCTACTATTTCTTGAATATCGATAGGGGATTACTGCTCAGCATTATAGGAAGACCAAACTGGAATGAAATGAGTTGAATCGGTCAATTGATCAATGACAACTCAAATATAATCTATAAAGGTAATTGCCGAAGGCAATCCCACAAAAAATCCATAGTAATTTGATCTCAATTTTACTCGAGAATGGGCAAGCTCTAAAGATCTCCACTGGTCTCTAACGCTCGACATTTACATACTAATAAATATAAAAGTGTGATACATAATCAACTATATCTCTCATCATACCACCCTACTAATAATGTTGCCTCAAACCCTAATAATCTTCATTATGCTTGGGTGGATAGAATACTTGGAATCATGAGCCTCATGCAGAATCAATTTTATCAGACTTGCAACTCTATAACACAAAATCAGCCACAAATCGGAGGAACCCACATGAATCTACAATAACCTTGTAATTACCATCATATAAAACCCAATCTGTGAGGGTTGCTAATGATTTATGATTGTACTACTGGATGCAAATATAGCCAAATAGAGAAGACTGGTCGCAATAAAGGTCAAACCCAGTCTATAGCCTAATATATCCATTCTCACCATCCTATTGACCAAGGACTGAATATCCAAAGCCAAAGGCTACTCCACAATAGGCAAATAATCTATACCCATAATACAATCCTTTCACCTGAAGGCATCTACAACAACATTAGCCTTGCCAAGCTAATAGAGAATAGAAAGGTCATAAGTATGGTGACAACTCAATCCAATGCCATTGCTTGATAATCAGATCTCTTTGGCTTATTAAATATTGCAGTCTCTAATGATCTCATAATAGACCACGTATAGGTAATGGCACCATATTTTGAGAAAAAAATGACTGCCACCAACTATAAATCAATATTGGGGTAGTCACACTCGTGATGCCGCAACTGTCTGGAGGCATAAGCAATAACTCGATCTCGCTGTGTTAAAATACATAGCAAATATGCTTTGCGAATGCCCACTTATTCATGAAAACAACAATACATAGCTATTTTTCAACTCCATATCACTCAAGACCCTCTCAAAAATCTCTCTAAGACTTAACAAAATATCTCATTCAAAATTCAAGGATTTCAAACCTAACTTTGGCACTTAAGGATTCTTTTCAAGCTCCAAGTTCTCTTCAACTCATGTCAAGAAAACCCAAGCTTGAGGTGTGTGGGTTTCATCCATTAGGTCTTTTCACCTTTGGAGCAAAATCTTTTTTTTAATGAAAATTTTATATTTTCAAGTTGTATCATCTATGAGTATCTTTTATTATGGACTATGAGTATAAATTATGTTGAGATTTTATGAATGTTGATTGATTATGCATGACAATCTATTTAAAGCTTGTATTATGAAAGGGTTTTATCTATTGAGACTATGTATATTTTGAGCAATGAAACTATGATCTACTATGAGATTTGATTATGGAATTTCAAGGAACCCTATATGAGGGTTTTACAATACGTTGGTGGTTTGATTTGCATTGAGTTTTCTCACATTATTTCACTCTTGAAATGCATGCTTTTGAACTAGTATCGTGAACCTACCAAGTGTTTGGTAAAAGGTCAAGTCAAGAATTCTCAAGTTATTGATAAACTATTGCATGATTTATAAGTCAATTGACTATATGATGATTAAGGCCTTTCAAGTATGTATTGAATTCATATAAAGTATCTATAATGATACAAGTATCAAGTTAGGACCTATTTCAATATTTTCACCTCTTGTGAGCTATTCATCTTAAAGCAAGGGTTCATATATGCTAATGATCTATTCTTATGTTTCTGGTTAGGCACACCATTAGAGGTCAAGCATGTTTATGAGCTACTCAAGTCATGTTCTTACATGTTATTCAAGTTATGATTAAACTATGATAATTTCAAGTATTTCATGGGATTAGACTTATCACCGATGGATTGGATGTCGGCATGGACTATCTTCAAGGGTCCATACTCCTTTTCTCAAACTATGTGCCAACATATGATTATGCTTTACCCTTGTTGTATTAGTGGATCAATTTGGTGCATTTGTTCATGAAATCCATCCCAAAATAGGATGGGTTCCCATAAGGGGGTTTACTTCTCAGAAATGGGATAGGTCTCGTAAGGTGAAGTATGGTTTATCTTGGTAAGTAGACCACCTCTTTACTAATAAGGGGTAATTATCAAGATTCCAAGTTGTAGCTCACTTAGTCTTAAACATGTCAGTTAGGGTCGTTTCCCAGTAATATAGTATGTTCTATACAAGATGAATGATTTACAACCATGTTTTACCTCTAGAATTGACCATTCATACAATATTGAAATATCACTATCTATTGCCTAATACTATGCATTTTTAATAGATTGTCTTATGTCTTGTTACATTTCATCTTACCTACTTAGTTCTTCGCATACTTTATACCTACATGATAATATCATGTAGGAATCAAAGTACCACTTGATCATCCTTCATGCTGCTAGTATGATCCATTGAAGTAAGCATTGGTGAGTCCTCAAGTCTAGCGACATAATTTTTAATACTCTTCCTATAGTGAGACTTCTTTTGTTGAACACTTGTTATTATGAGGGTGTCCTTAAGTCTAGCGACACAATTTTTAATACTCTTCCTATAGTGAGACTTCTTTTGTTGAACACTTGTTATTATGAGGGTGAGCTTGAAAAGTGTCTTGGCCCTACTACATTCTATATTAGAGGTGTGTTAGAATATTATTATGTATTTTATGCGATAAGCTTGACTCTTTATGCTTTTTATGATTATCAAAGACTTTTCTTAGTTCCGCTTCCCCTGTTTCATGCCTTCTGTTGTTGTTTACTTTGCTTTCGGAACCAAAGATGTGTTACTAATATGCTAAGAGGCTTATTTGGGTCCCTTCGAGGGTCCTATTTACCATGTCACAAATAGGCCTTTGGCTTGGGTCGTGACAAGCATTGTATCAGAGCATGAGGTTGTTAATGATCTTCAAAATCTAACACACCGCGTTGATTAGAGTCTTATTCATGGTTGTGAAACATACCACAACTATGAAAGGGAGGCTATGAGCATGAAATGTTTCATTTCTTTATGGTCTATATCACAATTTAGATATAAGTGTATGGCTGTGTGCCCTAATCAAAGCTCTTTGCTATTCTAGATCATGTCGATTCCAAGAGGAAGACTAAGAAGAGCCTGTACACTCGAGGAGAAATCGGCCCCTCCCACTCCTCAAGCTCCTGAAGGTGGAGGGGTAGACTAAGATGAGTTCCAACATACTATTCCAATGTTGGATCATGCTATGACCAACCAAATCAACTAAGGGGATCACGCCCCTCATTCCCCCACTTTGGCTTCCAGGGAGGGATTTCACTAGAATGAACCCACAAAAATTCTATGGATCCAAGATGATAGAGGATACCTAAGTGTTCATAGATGTGGTGTACAAGATGCTATCCATCATGGGTTTCAATTCGGAGTAAATCTCGGAGTTGGTAGCCTACCAACTTACGAGGTAGCTCAAATTTAGTTTACACAATAGAAGTTGGAGAAGGCGAATAATGAAGCTATCCCTTGGGAAGAGTTCAAAGCCTCCACTGTCAATTGGTTCTTTCTTATCGAGCTAAAGGAGGCTAAGATGATGTTTTTTATGAACCTTAAGCAAGGTTCCATGAGTGTGAGGGAATATTCCCTCAAATTCAACCAACTCTCCAAGTATGCTCCACAATTGGTAACTAAGCCTAGATCAAGGATGAATAGATTTGTGTCGGGAGTGTCCAACTTGGTTAATGAGGAATGTCGTACCACCACGCTAGTAAGTGATATAGATTTGTCCTGCCTCATGATGTATGCAGAACAACTAGAGGAGAAAAGCTTAGAAAAAGAAGAAATGGTGAGTCCAAGAGGGCTCATGTTGAAAGTGGTTTCAAAGTTTCCAATGGTTGCCGATTTTCTCAAGGCCACAAGTTCAAAGGCCAAGAGTCTTCCAATACTCCTAATAAGATATTTGCTAATGATAATCCAAGATTCCAAGGTGGTAATGGAGGATGATAAAACATAGATGTCTAAGGTGTGAAAAAATCATAGTTGTCCATGTTTGAGGAACTCTAATGCTTGTTTGGTTGTGGTGAGATCGGTCACAAAGTTATGGATTGTGCTCATGCTCAAGAATAAGGTGGAGAGGGTCATCCACAAGGCCAATATGCAAATGCGGGTCAAAAGGGAAGAGAAGGCCAACAAGGGGGTACACTAAGGTAAATTAGATTCTGTCTTTTCAAGGGAGAAAATGACTAAATGAGGTGCCCGATGTCATCTTCGGTATGTTAAAGGTTTTTGATTTTGATATTTATGCATTGATATGCCTGGGTGCCGCTCTTTCTTTTATTACTCCTTTTGTTGCCAGAAAGATTCATGTTAGTCTCGAATTATTGTGTTATCCTTATGAAGTATCTACCCCCGCTAGTGAGTCCATTGTCGTTAAAAGAGTCTATAGAAATTTTCCTATGTTCATTTTGCATAAAATCCTGCCTTGTGATTTTTTTAAATTAGATATGGTGATTTTGATGTCATGCATATTATGCTTTTATTGATTGTAGAACCTGTAGGTCTAAATTCCAATTCCCTAATGAGCCCTTCCTTAAATGGGAAAGTCATGATGTGGTGGTCAATGGTAGGTTCATTTGTCTTAAAGCCGAAAAGTTGATTTGTAAGGGTTGTCTATATCATCTTGTGAGGGTTAGTGATATTGAGTTCAAAGTCCTTCCTATTGAGTCAGTTCCAGTAGTTAATGAATTTCTTGATGTCTTTCCTGATGAGCTTCCCAATGTTCCTCCATAAAGGGAAATAGATTTTTGTATAGACCTCTTTCCCAATACTGAAGCCATTTCTATTTCCCCTTACAATATGGCCCCAACAAAGTTGAAGTAGTTGAAGGAGCAATTGAGGGATTTGTTGGAAAAGGGTTTTATAAGGCCTAGTAAGTCACCTTAGGTGCACCTGTGTTATTATTGAAGAAAAAGGCTAGTTCTGTTAGAATATGCATTGATTATAGCAACTTAATAGAGTCACCATAAAGAACAAATACTCTCTACCAAGGATTGATGACCTTCTTGATCAACTTCAATGGGCTAGTCACTTTTCTAGGATTGATCTTTGGTCCGGGTATCACCAAGTGAAAGTGAAGAGGTGTGACATTCCCAAAATGGCTTTCCGGACTAGGTATAGGCAGTTTAAGTTTATTGTTATGTCCTTTGGGTTGACAAATACACCAGCTATATTTATGGATCTCATAAATAGGGTCTTTAGACCCTACCTTTACTAGTTCGCGGTGGATTTTATTGATGATATCTTGATCTATTCCCATAGTGAAGAAGAGCATGTGAATCACTTGAGGATAGCGTTGCAAATCTTGAGGGATGAGAAGTTGTATGCAAAATATGAGAAATGTTAGTTTTCGTTGAAAGAGGCTATTTTTCTAGGGCATTTGGTGTCAGGTTATAGCATTAAGGTGGATCCTAAGACGATGGAGGTGATTAGAAGTTTTCCTAGAACTTTGAATCAAATAGATATTAGAAGTTTCATATGTTTGACTGGTCATTACCGGAGGTTTATAAATGGTTTCTCTTCTATACCTTCGCCTATGACTAAATTGACACAAAAGAAGGTGAAATTTATGTAGACTAATGGGTGTTAAAAGAATTTTCAAACTTTGAAAGATAATATTGTATCCGCTCCTATATTTGCTCTACCAAAAGAGTTGAAATGATTTGTTGTATATTGTGATACCTTAATAAATGTTTTGGAGTATGTTACGATGCAAACTAGTAGGGTGATAGCATATGCCTCTAGACAACTGAAGGTGTATGAGAAGAATTATCCCACCCATTACCTTGAATTAGCAGTCATGGTATTTGCTTTGAAAATTTGTTATTACTACTTGTATGGGGTTCATGTTGATGTGTTTACTAACCACAAGAGTCTCCAATATATGTTCACCCCAAAGGATCTTAACTTGGGACAAAGAAGGTGGTTATAGATCCTTAAACTTTTTGATATGAGTGTTATTATCACCCCGGCAAAGCTAATATTGTGGCCGATGCTCTAATTAGGGTGTCCATGGGTAGTATAGCACATGTTGATGATGGTGGAAACGAGGTGGCTAAAGAGCTTCACCAGTTGGCTAGATTGGGGGTTAGGTTGGATGAAGTTTATAATAGAGGTGTAGTGGTTGTTGATGGTTCTAATTCTTCTTTGATTGAGGAGGTAAAGGTAAAATAAGATCTTAACCCTGCCTTGCTAGAGTTGAAGGCCTTAGTGACAGATGATAAAGTGGAGGTTTTCTCCCAAGGGTAAGATGGTACCCCTAGGTATCAAGGTAGATTGCATGTCCCAAATGTAGATGATTTAAAAGAATTGATTTTGAAGGAAGCCCATAATTCATCCTATTCCATCCTACAAAATTTTATAAAGACTTAAGTGAAGTGTATTCGTGGTGTGGTATGAAGAGTGACATTACAAAGTTCGGATCCGGATGTCACAATTACCAAAAAGTGAAAGCAGAACATCAAAGGCCGGGTGGCCTAGCCCACGATATAGAAATTCCTACTTGAAAGTGGGAAGAGATCAGCATGGATTTTTTAGTTGGGTTGCCTAAGACTAGGAAACATGTTGACTCTATTTCAGTTGTTATGGATAGAATAACAATGTCGGCTCACTTCCTACCGGTCAAAACTACTTATAGTGCTGAAGATTATGTCAAGTTGTACATTCATAAGTAGGTTATGTTGCATATGGTGCCTTGGTCTATCATTTCAGATCATGGTGCTCAATTCACTTTTGACTTTTTGAGGTATTCTAGTGAGGTCTTGGTACCAAGGTTAAGCTTAGCATGAATTTTCATCCTAAAATGGATGGTCAAGCCAAGAGGAATATTCAAACACTTTAGGATATGCCTAGAGCTTGTGTTTTAGAGTTTAAGGGTAGTTGGGATGAACATCTTCCACTCATAGGGTTGGCTTACAATAATAACTACCACTCAAGCATTGTCATGGCTCCTTTTGAAGCTCTATATGGTAGACCTTGTAGATCCCTGATTGGGATGTTTAAACTTGGGGAGATGGCCTTGATAGGTCTAGAATTGGTCATGACGGCCTTGGATAAGGTGAGGTTGATTAGGGAGAGATTGAAAATAGCCTAAAGTAGCCAAAAGTACTATTTCTATATGAGGAGAACAGATATTTAGTTTAAGGTTGGTGATTAGGTCTATTTGAAATTGTCAACCATGAAGGGTGTGGTCCGGTTTGGCAAGAGGGGAAGTTAAGCCCAGGGTTTGTGGGTCCTTATAAAGTTTCAAGGAGAGCGGGTAAGGCTGCATATAAGTTCGAGTTGCCTATGAGATGGACATGGTTCATCCAATCTTCCATATGTCCATGTTGAGAAAATGTGTATGTTAACCAAGAGCTATAGTGCCCCTTAGATGTTATGGGTATTGTGGGAGATAATTTGTCTTATAAGGAGGTCCCGATGACAATGTTGGATATGCAAGTGAAGATGTTGAGGAAAAAAGATATAGCTTCTGTCAAGGTCCTTTTGAGGAACCAACAAGTTGAAAGTGCCACATGGGAAGCCAAGGCGGACATGAGAAACAAATACCAATATCTCTTTTACTCTACTCAAGTATAAGGTATTAATTTAAGTCCCCTATATGACTTCAAGTCTTAAGTTTCAGCCCTTATGTCATTTTGCACGTATTCAGGTTTATGTTGACAAGTTTATGGTGATTTTTGACATTCATGTTAAGATTTTTGAAAGTAATGTTTAAATTCATTTATTGCATTCATGTCGGGTTAAAATCTTCATGATTACTTCTCTTATGCACGTTTGTTTGACATTCGGGGATGAATGTTCCCAAGGGAGAGATATTAAAACGCCCCAAAAATGTGCTTCGGGAGTGCCCACTTATGCGTGAAAACACCTATACTTAGCCATTTTTCAACTCTATATCACTCAAGACCCTCTCAAAAACCAATACTAGACATAAGCAAATAACTCATTTAAAATTCAAGGATTTCAAGCCTAACATTTAAACTCAAGGATTCTCTTCAAGCTCCAAGTTCTCTTTAACTTCATCTAAAAAAAACCAAGCTTGATGTATGTGGGTTTCTTCGATTGGGTCCTTTCAATCATGGAGCCTAATCAGCATTATTATGAAAATTGCATGTTTTGGGTATCTTTTATTATGTATTATGAGTGTAAATTAAGTTGCGTTTTTATGAAATGGTGATTGATTATGCATGACTATCTATTTCGAGCTTGTAGTTAATGTTCACACTCCAATAGTAAAGTGGTAGTTCTCAAGTATAAACCTAACCAAAGGCTAGGGTCGAATCCACAGGGAATACAGGGTTTGACAAAATTGACTCACCAACAATAATTTCAAGTATCAGTCAACTATATTCTCTAAAAGAGGGGGGGAGTTGCATATTGGAGCAAAATAACTACAAAAACTATACTAACAATTCCAAAGAGACAATCAATTGAGGATCAACTTGGGAATCGTGTTCCCTATAATTCACTAACTCAAATACCCCTGATAACAAAACCAAAATTGGGACATTGCATATAGGATAGTAACTCAGGTTCTTCCAGCCCTTTGGTTCAATCCAATCTTATCACCCATTTTCTTTTCTTATGCATCAATACCTTGGTTGTGATAATGACACTAGGTGGCGTTTGGTGTTGCCCGCCAAACAACAAGCAATAAGAAGGAAAATAGATAATACATGCAAATACCTAAATAAAGATATGCAAATAATGCGGGTTATCTCAAGCTAGCTACTCATGGTTCCCACAGTCGTATGGTGTGGATGTTTAGCTACTCATGGCTTGGGAAAAATCACAAACAATGAATAAAATAGATGTAGTTGAGAGATTAACAAAAGAAAATGAATAACAATAAACTACTTTGATTTTTGGATTCAGAAACTTGAATAACGGAGTAGAATTATAAGTGATTCCAATCCCCAAATTGGGTCTTCAAAGTGAAATGCTAGTTGTCTACTCTAAAACACTGAGAGATTCTCTCTAGAAATTATTCTCTTTTCTACAATCTCATTATCTCCTTTTTAAAAAATCCTAACTTATACTATTTATACTATTTACAGAAAGGTCCTTAAAATAAATAAGAAAATTTGGTCGGTAGGAGTTGCAACTTGTACGTATGACTTGTAGGGTGACCTAAGAGTCGTAGTCAGGCTTTCTTAGTCAGCACTTGGTGTTTTGGACATGACTTCTACGATCCATGCTATGAGTTGTTATATGGTCTATGACTCGTAGTGCCTGCTTGTAGTCCAACCTTGCATTTCTTGGTCCAAATTAAATCAACACTGTTAATCACTATGAGGTCCACTTCTATGAGTCGTAGTGAGGACTACAGTCACACCCTAGGCTCGTATGGCTGAACTTTAATTTCTCAAATTTTAATTTTGGAAGATATTAATCACTACAGTCATCTCCTATGACTCGTAGCTTGCGCTACGACTCGTAGTGGGCCTTGTAGGTCCTTAAATTTAACAAAATCTCCTACTTTTTACCAAGATTAAGCCAACCTATATTTTCTACAAAAATAAACGTAAAACACATAAAAATCATAAAAAGTCGTATCGAAAAGATATAAAATCCCATTTTCTAGAAACCAAATGTGTTGTATTTTGACAGAACATCATTAATATGAAAGAGTTTTTTCTATTGAGATTATACATGTTTTGAGCTATGAAACTTGGATTTATTATTTGATTTGATGATGGATTTCAAGGTGCCTTACGTGTGGGTTTTACAACATGTTGGTGGGTTGATTTGCATTGAGTTTTAACATATTATTAAACTCTTGAATTGCATGCTATTAAACTAGTATCGTAAACCCACCAAGTATTTGATAAAATGTCAAGTCAAGAATTGTCAAGTTATTGATGAACGATTTCATGATTTACAAGTCAAGTGACTATATGATTATTAAGGGCTTTCATGTATGTGTTGAATTCATAAAAAGTATCTATGATATTATAAGTATAAAGTTAAGTCTTATTTAAAGATTTTTACCTCTTGTGAGTCATTCATGTTAAAGTAAGGGTTCATATATGATTATTATCTATTCTCATGTTTCAAGTTAGGCGCACCATTTGAGGTCAAGCATGTTTATGATATAGTCAAGTCATGTTCTTACAAGGTATTTATGTTATAATTAAAGTATGATAATTTCAAGTATTTCATGAGACTAGACTTAGCACCGATGGATTGGATGTCGGCGTAGACTCTCTTTAAGAGTCCATACCCCTTTCATCAAACTATGTGCCAAAATAGGATTATGCTTTACCCTTGCTATATTAGTGGATCCATTTATTGCACATTATCATAAAATCCACCCCGAAATGGTATGGATTCTGTAAGGGGGGTTACTTCTCCGAAATGGGACAGGCTCCAATAATGTGAAATATGGTTTACCTTGGCAAGTAGACCACCTCTTTACTGATGAGGAGTAATTATTGGGATTCTAAGTTATAGCTCACTTGGTCTTACTTATGTTTGTTTGGGTTTCTTCCCACAGATGTATTATGTTCTATGCAAGTTGAATGATTTTACAAGCATGTTTTACTTCAAGCATTTATTATGCATACCATATTGAGATCTAACTTATCTATTGCTTATTACTATGTATTTTGATTATATTGACTTATGTCTTATTGCATTGCATCCTATATACTTAGTATATTAAAATGTACTAACACATACTCTATGGCTACATGATATTACCATGTTGGAACCGGAGTACTACTTGATCATCCTCGACTTGGCTAGTACGATCTATTGAAGCAAGCAGTGGTGAGTTCTCAAGTCTAGGGATGCTATCTTTACTACTCTTGTTATTTTGAGGCTTCTTTTATTGAACACTTGTTATCATGAGGGTGACCCCGGAGAGCATCTTAGCCCCCACTTCATTCTATATTAGAGGTATTGTTGGAATATTATGATGTATTTATGTTATAAGGTTGACTATTTATGCATTTATGATTATCAAAGACTTCTGCGGCCAAGAATGTGTGATTGATATGCTAAGAGGCTTGTTTGGGTCCCTTCGAGGTCCTATTCACCGTATCATGACTATACACTAGGCTTTGATCGTAACATAGCAAGCCAATCTTGGAAGCATGAAAACACACTATGAATCTCTTACCCTCAACTAGTAAAGTCAGAATAGGGGAGCTGCTAAGTAACTACTTGAGCCTCAAAAAGCTAATATCATACTCCTAAGACAACACAAGGGAATGCCCTGGTGAGTGAGTCAATGGTGCAACAATAGTAGAAAACCCCTCAATAAACTATTTGTAATACCTACCTAACACAAGATAACTCCTAACCTCAGTAACAAATATAGGCTTAGACTAACAACAAATGGACCTAATCATAGCCAGATCCACTATAATACCATCTTTTGACACTATGTGCACTGGAAAAGCCACATACCTTAACCAGAATTTATATTCAGAAAACTTGGCATGAAGTCAGTGATCTCTTAATGTATGAAGTACTATTCTTAGGTACTGCGTATGCAGCTCCCATCTCCGATAGTATACCAGAATATCATCAATGAACACTATCAAAAAACAATATAGATAAGGCCTAAACACATGAGTCATCAATTTTATAAAGGCTATAATAGAATTAGTCAGACCAAATGACATAAACAAGAACTCATAACATCCATAGCGGGTCTAGAATGCAGTATTAGGAATATCTGATGCTCAAATCCTCAGTTGATGATAACCAAACCTCAAATCCATCTTAAAAAACACTATATCTCCTTGAAACTAGTTAAAAAATCATAAGTACGAGGTAAGAGCAAAAAAGTTTTTAGTATAACCTTATTCAGCTTCCTATAATCGTTATATGCACAGAGTCTTATCTTTCTTCATAACAAACAAAACATGGGCACCCCTAGAAGAAACACTCAACCATATGAAACACTAATCCAGAAGACCATATAACTATGCTTGGAGCTCTTTAAGCTTGGAAGGGGCCACTTGATATGGATGAATAAATATGGGCTTAGTGCCTAGGTCTAAATGTATGAAAAAATTAACATTTCTCTTTTGAGGTAAGCTAAGAAAATCAATAGAAAACACATCTGAAAACTCACAAACCAGTAGGACTTAATAAATAAGAAACATCGGCTGATATATCACCTACATGGCCAAAGTATGCTGAGAAACCTATAGAAATCAACCTCGAGGATTGAACATAGTTGATGAAACTAATTAGTGTGCGGCTAATAGTTCTCCACATACAATTGGAGGTAAACTAAAACTAGCCAAGGTAGTAGTCTTAGCATAGCAATTTAAAACTGCATGATGAGGAGCTAACTAATCCATGCCCAGAATAGTATCATAGTTAAGCATATCAAGCAATTTCGAGTCTCCCCAGGTACCCTGGTCCTAAAATGTAACTTTATATGATATTTATACTCGATCCACTACTATAGAATCTCCAGTTGGAGTTAGTACATGAAGTGATATTCTCATAGGCTCGAGGCTCATCCCCAAATAGGAAATAAAATAGATAGAGACATATCAATATGTAGGGTAAAATTAAGATAATATTGGCTATTGACATGATATGATCATACCTGTGATAACATCATCTAATGCTTTGACCTCTGACTTTTCTACAACTATATACAAATGACCACAGTAGTCTCCTCCTTAACTATAGCCTTTACTACCAAATCATCCACCCCAGAATCTTGCTAATCATCTCTGAAATATCACTGGTTTCCCTTGTGATGAGCATATCTTTACGTCAAAATATCAATGGTGAATCTAACTGCCTTTTTGAGAAGCTAGATATGTCTTTCTCCATAAGGGTAAATCATAGAAGTAATGATCCAATGCCCTATAATACTAGTAACCTAAAGAAACTTGATCACCATGGAATCAGTCACTATGGTATGTAGTATTAGTATCGGAAGATTGGGATCCCTAATAGTTGGCTGGGAACGTCATGCCCCAGAAGGGTACCCTTGGCGTGGCCATCACTCAGAGAATATTGCTATTCCCAAAATGAATAATTCAACTTCATCACATTCATTTAATCATATTCTAGTAGAATAAGACATACATGAGCAAGAATACCTAAATGAAAAGTAATAATAAAATGAAAATCAAAGGACAAAGGCCAATGATGCTTACCATCAACTAAGACTAATGTGAAAGAAACTATTCAATGATAATAACATTCAATCACAACTCCACAGTCTAGTCCATGAAGCCTCTAAAACATTTGACTAAGTTCTGCTAATATCAAACCATGGCTACCTTAATATAATACAAAAATGCTAAACTCAAAGCTAGAAAGAAAAATATAATATTCTCCGGAAGCATGGGAGGACTCACCCTCAATGGGATTCCTATTGATGATTGCTAGTACTTGTATCTATATCATGAAAAGTTGCAGGCCTAAATTGACTTCAGTACATGAAAGAAACATGTAAAGGAAGAGTAGCATCAACTCAAATAGCTCAACTCAAGAAGTAGGAAACTCAATCATCATGTCAACAGTCTAAAGTAAGAATGCAATTTAGAAAATGACTACTCATCTATCATTTATGTCCTATCCTAAAAGTACTATCAAGCCCTACTTGGGCATTTCTTTAACTGAAAACCATGACCAATGAGTTGATAACGGTACAATAAAGCAATGTCGTAGCCATATCCATCCAATACTTTGCAAGGGTATAGGACATCAATCAATGGATCCAAAATTAGTTATATCAAGTCCACTTTTTGGGACAATAGGAAGTATCAAATTTTATAGTTAAATCCTCTCCTACGCAGGTACATAGTCATTGAGTTTGTGTTGGACTTATCCTTACTCGATTTGGTTCTTAATACTCCTCCCAAGACTCAATATGCTCATAAGGCATCAATCCTATGGTTAACGCATCCATCTACTCTGATTGGACATCTATCAACTCAACTCATCACATCAACTATCCAATCTTTGGATACATCATTTTAAGGTTAAGCTCTTGACTCATAAGAACTCTATCATGCATCATTGTAACTTATAGTATCCAGTAAACCAACACTAAACTTAAAGTATTTAGGGAATTCATAAACTCTCCAGGCTCAAATTATGCTTATGTATGCTCAATTAACTTAAATATGTGAAAATAACAAGAACTGATGCTAAGGTTTATTTAGCAAGTTAAAATCATTTAATTCAAGTATGTGATTCATAAAAGAGTAATTCAAGCAAGATTATATAGAAATACAGTAAAATTTAAGAAAACCCTTCATGAACCCTTCATGGGAGACTCAATTTACTCGCTACTCCATCAATCTGAGTTATGGGGCACATGGAAGAATAAAATCCATGTTTTGGTTAGCCTTACATACCTAGAGGTTTTAAACCTTGAAACAACTTGGAATTATTCTCAAGTTTTCGCTTCAAACTCTAGCCTTTTTCTTCTTTGAATCCTTGCTCTATGTTTAAGAGAGCGATTCAACATAAAAAGGTTGAACTGACATGTTTAGGGCTTTATTTATACATAAAAAGGTCAGGTATAGGTTTTGAAAAAGTGGCAAAAGACCAAAATAACCTTACATAAAAAGTTGTCAAAAGTAGTCTACCAGGCCATCCATGGCCCATAGAAACTTCTACAGCACATAGGCACCTTTTCGTAATATTTTGGCCAAATTTTGAGGTCTTTGATTAACATTAATGAGCCTAATCTACGGCCCATCGAAGTTTCTATGACCTATAGATTGGTTCGTAGAGTCTAGTACAAAAAATGTGAATTTGTAGGAATTTTTCCACGAGTTAGCAGATGGCCAATATTTTTTTCCATGACCTATATTAGGTTTCGTATTTCCTCTCTACTATAGCAGCCTTCAGAAAAATTGCCATAACTATTGACTCCAAACTTCAAATGTGGTGAAATCAATTGAGTTAGAAAGCTGATTCAAAGACATTTCATTTGGTAGGTAATAGGTCACCTAATTCTATGTATACTAATAGTTATGATTGTTTAAAGTTAACCCTTGTATAATCTAACACTTGAAACTCAATTTATAGGAGAGTTCGGAACTCGGCTAAGTACTAGAGGTCCCTTATGACCCTAATCCACTTCCCATGTGTAAGAACGAATCTTGAAACATAGGTATATACAAGGATAAAGTTATCAAGTGTCATAGGGAGGATCCATCTTGTCTGATGTTGTTGTACCTCTGTTCCTTAACCTCTTTTTTGTGAGTTTGGGATGACCACTTGGCCTAGAAGTATCTCAGGACTTGTAACTACCCTCAAAAGTATGTAACAAAGCTTGAATAGATGGAGGGTCTAATATTTCTACTACCTCAGCTGGGTCCTGTTAGACCACCTCTTAAATCTAGATCTAGTCCTACTATAAAAACACTCGAAGCAATCCTTCTTGTTGCTTCCCTGATGTACATCACAATGTAGTTATTGAATAGTATGAGCATGATCAATAATGTCTATGAAGGATCAACCTCCTATAACTAGTGACTGGGTCTCAATCCAAAGGTAATCCTCAAATCTCTAATAAAATAGCTAATCTAATCCTGCTCAGTAGGCATTACAAGTGTGGCATATCTTGATAGCTTATGGCATCTAACCTTATGTCTAACTATCATGACCCAATCCTAGGGCCTAGATATAACACGGTGAATGGGGAACCCAAAGGAACCCAATATGTGCCTCTTAGCATATCATTACACATCCTTGGTCACAAAAGCATTTGAACAACAACAAGAGATAGTAAATAGAGATAAACGGGGCTAAGGGACAACTTTAAAACAATATAAACATAGAATACATTAGAATATAGCGTTAACATATCATAAGGTTCCAACAACACCTCTAATAAATAGATAGTAACGGGGACCATGACAATCTCCGAGATCACCTCATGCTCATATGTTTCCAACATACACGAAGTCAATACATAGCATGAAAAATAAGAGACATATGTCCTCAGAGTTGAGGACTCACCAACTTGCTTTGAGAAAAATCGTACTAGCCACGTGGAGGAGGAGGAGGATCAAGTGGGGCTCCACTTCCTATATGGTAACATCATGTAGGCAGAAAGTGTGCGTTAGTATGTTTGAATGTACTATGGATATAGGATGTAATACAACAATAGATAGGCAATATAGAAAAAATGTAATATCATAAGCAATGGATAGCATAATAGCAATATGACATGCATAAATGATGCTTGAAGTAAAATATGCTTGTTTAGAACATATTACATGTGTAAATAGAGACCAACTTTATGATAGATTATCACAACCTACCATCTATGGTGATTGATGTATCAACCCCTCAATTTGTTGTTGGACATCACACCCTCCATAAAAGTGGTCAAGGTATTAACCCCTCTGCATCATTGATGGACATCACAACCTCCATCATAGTGGTCAAGGTATCAATCGCTCAATATGGTTAATGGATATCGCACCCTCCATCATAGTGGTTAAGGTATCAACCTCTCAACATGGTTAATGGACATCACACCCTCCATTATAGTGGTTAGGCAAAGCACCCCCTCAACAAAGAGTGATAAAATTGCAGCACTATATATAATTTTGAAGAAATCAACGCATATATATACTTTACTTTCATCATCATAAAGTTCCTTATCTCATATGCCATGCATTAGGCCTTCAACAACTCAAGAAACCTTAATTGAACATTTTATCAAACTCTTCGTCGGTGTGTAATATAAGTATAAAACTATGCAATTCAAGGGTAAAAATATAAAGAAAAATTAATGTGAAAACACCCACTAACACTTGGTAATACACTCAAGTAATGTACATTAAAACCCCTCATCAAATCTCAAAGTACATCATAGATCTATAGATCAAACATGCTTAAGCAATCACACTTTAATGAAACCACAATATAGTTCATTGTTAAATTCATAATAAGTAAAACCGTAAGTAATTTAACTTAGAAATATGAAATTCATATGAAAAGGGGTCTTGGCGCACCATGGGTAAAAGGACCCCAAAACGTGCCTGAAAATGTGCCTCAAAATTCCCCAAATTTTAAATTCCATATATCTCAAAATTTGTGTGCGATATTGAAAATTCGACTTCATATTCTTGTTTAAGGAGACAAAATTAAGGGGTGAAGGGTATAAACCCAATTTATGACCAACTATAGTAAAATCTAAAAATCATAAAAATGCAATTTCCAAAGATAATCTGCGCCCCCATTGCTGCGCGCCAAGGACGCGCTCCTATGCATTTTTGTGTCCAAGTTTCCATCTTGGCCTAAGATTCTTAGGTCTTTAATCCAAGTATTACCAAAAGTATTTTTACCTATACATAGTCGTATCTCACACTCATATCATCCTAAACATTTGCCAATATCCTCTCAAACACTTAGCCATATTTTTCACTTTCGAGTCTCAAAGCCCTCATCCAGAACTAAGGATTTCCTTCAAGCTTCAAAACACCATTTTCAATCATCAACAATAGCTTCCTCAAAGCTAAGTTATGTAGGTTTTAGTCATTGGGTTATTCCACACATGGTGCCCTAATCTCCTTTTTACTCAATTTGTACGATTCAAAGTTGATTTTACTAATGGGTTTACTATTCTTAACATATCTATGAACTATGTTAAAGTTGTGTAAAGTTGTAACTGTTTCGCTATGTTTTGAGATATAAATGTTTGATCTAATGTAAGATTTTTATGAGAGCTTTTGATGTATATTGTTAGAGGTTGTTTCAAGGTGTTCATTGATGGTTTTACAATGTGTTTTCTTGCGTGATTTCATCTCTATATTTCATGATTTTATACTAGCATTACACACCTTCAAAGTGTTCGATAAAATGTCTTGACATGGTTTCTTGAGGAATTGAAGGTCCAAAGAAGAAGATGTGGTATGAATGATATTGTGATGATGAAATAAGCCTATATGTATGATGAATTCTATATAAGGTGTTGCAATAGACCATGCCCAATTCAGGGGAACCAAGAGCCTGGATAACCTAGATAGGGGTTTGTACTCTTTAACCTTGCGAGGGATTTGTACTTCACCACTAGGGTGATGGTGTGGCATCATCATCATCATAGATGGGGGTTTGTACTTATCAACCTAGTGATGGGTTTGTACCTCACTACCTAAGTGTCGGGGTGGCATCATCACCAACCTACCAAGGAGTTTGTACTTTGGAAAGCTAGCTTGGTCTCTTCTACACGTATGATATTTTATAAAAGCATGAGTTACCTAAGCATGTTTTACTTATGCATTGCCCATACATGCCATATTGTTATGTTATGCCTATTGCCTATTGTTGTACATTTTGATTATGATGCCTATCCCTAGTTGAATTGCATCCTACATACTTAATATATTCAAATATACTAATGCATATGCTGGCCTACATGATATCACCATGTAGCAACCGAAGCCTAGGTTGATCATCGTCCTACTCCACATGGCTGATTCAGTACCACTCAAGCTAATTCGTGAGTCCTCTTCTTTGGGGACCATAGTCTATGTTGCCTTTATTGTGTATTGAGACATTCTTCTTTACTATCTATTTTGACTAGGAGGGTGAGCCCCATTTCCTTGTCTTTGCCCCCGCTATTATAAATATATTAGAGGTGCTTGTTAGACATATTATGTATTTATGAGATGAGTTTGGCTCTTCTGCAAATAGTCGCGCTATGTTTATAAACATAGGGGTCAGGCTGCGTACATCTGACCCCCCTTACCCCACAATGGGTAGGAACCTTTAAGGCATTGGGGTAATGTTATTGTTGTTGATATGATTTTGGCTCTTGTCTATTGATTTGGATATTATGCAAGCTTTTCCCCTTAGCCCCTTTGTCCCTATTCTTACTGTTTATCTATTTTGTATACTTCTGCGACTAATGATATGTAATGATAAGTTAAAAGGCTTATTTGGGGTCCCTTTGGATTCCCATTCATCATGTTACGTCTAGGGACTAGGCTTGGGTCATGGTAAATTTGTTATCAGAGCACTATTTTGATAGATCCTTGGTGTCCAATACACCGCGTCAATTAGAGTCCTATTTATGGTTTTGAAGCCCGCCATGACTATGAATAGGAAGCTATGAGATATTTTAGGAAATTTTTCCCTTCTTTATATCCTAAGTCATGTTATAGAGTTGTGGTAAGTTTTCCCCTAATGATTGTTCTTTACTATGGTAGATCATGCCAAACACTGGAGGAATAAGGGCCTAAACTCCTAAGGAGAAACCTACCAACGGTGAGCTCCGGGATGCTCTCACTATACTTGCCCAAATTTTGCCTAACCAAGTCAATCAAGGGGCTCAATCCCCTTATGCTACTACCCCGAGATCTAGATAAGGGACTTTATGAGGATGAATCCTTTGGTGATCTATGCATCAAAGGTAGATGAAGATCCACATAATTTCATCGATGATGTCTACAAAATTTTGAATATCATAGGTGTTGGGCCAAATG
>JAOTQJ010138439.1:0-35978 GCA_025642045.1 Solanum sejunctum | reverse complement strand
CACCTTCCTTACCACCCGATCATTTCGGAAGTTTTCATATCAA
The DNA here is from genome assembly GCA_025642045.1 of Solanum sejunctum. Lineage (NCBI taxonomy): Eukaryota > Viridiplantae > Streptophyta > Magnoliopsida > Solanales > Solanaceae > Solanum > Solanum sejunctum. Next base: position 35,935 of record JAOTQJ010138439.1, on the reverse strand, counting down.
AATATATCATATCATATCATATCATAAATGAGTATTGGGCTGTAATACATGTAACTTACTAAAACTTGCATACGATGTTAGATGGCAAGAGCACATAATATAGAAAGAGATATATATAACATGAAATGTAAGATACTATGAAATTCATGATGCATGAAATGCAAATGACGCTTCTATATAGAGAGGATGTGACCATAACAGATATCTAAAACCCATGCGAGCCATTACATGAATTTGCCCAATATTGACCTCCCATCGGGTGACAGAAGATTACTTGCAAAAGGTAATCTACACCACATCTTATGGCCAAATCATTTCGTATGTAGTGGTCACCTTCCTTACCACCCGATCATTTCGGAAGTTTTCATATCAAAATATATCATATCATATCATATCATAAATGAGTAGTCATTACTTATGACCCGGTCATTTCAATGGTGACTACCATTCCTATGTTGGCACATAGTTCAAGAAAAGGGAGAGAGCCTTTGGGGATAACTCTAATGCCCCCAATCCATCAATGCTACGTCATCATCCCACAAGAATACATATACATATACATATACATACATATATATATATATATATATATATATATATATATATATATATATATTTTAAAAGAGGCAATAGTCATTTTCCAAATCCTTTCAATGTATTCTTAGGCTTAAAGGCCGAATATCATTCATAATAATTCATACTTAGTGTCAAGTGCCAAAATCCTAATTTCATAGTCATAATACTCATGCATAGGAACAACACATTCATACACAAGATGGTGCAAGCACCAAAAATTCTCCAAGAGCCATAATCATAGACATGCATGCAATCCCGTTCTTGTCATAACTAATATCTTATCAAAAATCATATCATAATATGTAATTAGCCTTAACCCACTTCATAATTTTCATAAAAATTCAATGTCATGAATGCAAATGATATGAACAATGTGAGGAAGGTATGAGTAATTAAGATTTAATAGAAAATCACCAATATAACATGAAACTCAAGTGAAAAGATAATTAAATCCACATTTAAAATCATAATATAATCACACATGCATAAACAATCCTTGTAAAAGAACATTCATATTCATAATTTTATAAACTCAATGTAAATAATCATAATAGGGCTTTAAGTAACTTAAAATCTTCAAACATGTATATCCCATACAGTAATTTAGTTTAATAAATTAAAATAATGAAAACCCACATGTAAAGTAAGCTTAATTTCATAGAAAATTACTTGAAAATAGTTTGGGTCTCATTGATTGGAAGGAATCAAGGATCAAAATCCACATACCTCCACCAAGATCAAGCAACCCAAAAGAATTTGAAGAGGAATTAATTCCTCTTGCTCCAAAGTTAAAAATCCTCAAGAGTTCTTTGGAATAGATTCTAGAGTAGATTGAGTTAATTAGTCTTGAATGAGGGTTTTAGAATTAGTGTAGGAGAGATTTAGGAATATACCGGGAGGGGAGGGTTTTAAAGGTCTTAAAAAGCCTTGGTGATGGGTCAAAATATCAAAAGTACTTCAACAGAATACCCCTTTAAATTTTACCCATAACATCTCATGCCTAGCTTCACGGGTCGCTAAGACTCACGTCTAACCTAGATAGATTTTACAAAAAAGGTCATAACTTCTTATTCCAATCTCGAAATGAAGTGAGACCAAGTGAATTGGAAAGCTAATTGAAAGAGCTTTAATTTGATAGGTCATGGGTCACCCAGTTTATTTTTGCTACGAGATATGCCTATTTAAAGTTGACCCTTCAATTGGTACTTATGAAAAACCTAGCTAATGAAATTCCTTTGAACTTGTCTTTACATAGGGGACCCATGATGGCCTTAAACAGCATAAATGAGCTTGAATTGAAGGCTTGAAAGTGAACCTAGCTTCTGATTAAAGATCCTATACTTAGAAAAATTTTACGAAATCAACTCCACGTAGGGCCATAAGACCCATATCAAGTCACATGAGTCGTGTGAATAGCCGTGTCACTACAATTAGGCAAAAATAGTAAGTTCAAGCTTAAGACCATTCACGTGGCCCTCCACATGGTCCGTGATGTGTCACATGGACCGTATGGGGTCTAAGTGTAACGTGACTTAGCTCGAAATTGTACACCAAGGCCACACTCCCAAAATTTAAGGGCAATTGTAGTACCATTGGAGGACATACGGTTCGTGTGACCTCACATGGGCTGTGTAGTCTCCCGTGAGACGATACTTGGTCCAAATTTTATCCAAAAATGAAATGCTCAAGTTCCAATGAAGTTGTATGATATTCGGGTCATTACATCATCTCTCCCTTGGAAATATTCATCCTTGAATGTGGTAGAACAAGGCTTGAAAGACTTGACTTAGAACATGAAACTTCCAAACACAAGGTACAATGCATACTTCATCATTTGAAAAACTTCAAGTCATTAAAACTCATATCAAAATATATTCAAATCATTTAAAACATAACAAAATAGATCATTTTCGTACACGTGTATTCATGTTATGTCATGAGACTCAAGAGTGAATGAATTAGGACCAATGTGAATAGGAGAAACCTAATACCATAGATTTAAGTAGAGTGGAAAGGATAGAGGTAGCATCGTATCACACTTGATTCCATTTCCCACATAGCACGCTTAATATGTTGACCCTTGTTGTGGAACCTCTCCTCTCATCCATCTAAGATCTCAATCGAAACTTTCTCATAAGTCAAGTTCTCCTCAACATCCACGCCTTCCGAAGGCATAATGGCACTAGTTTCACCAACCAACCTCCTAAACTTAGACACATAGAAAACTTAATGAATTAAACTCAATCTCTAGGGTAAATCCAATCTATAAGCCACATTCCCAAACCGCTCAATACTCTCACAAGGGCATACATACCAAGAACGTAAGTTGCCCTCCTTTCCAAATGCATCACACCCTTTCTAGATGAGACCTTTGCATACACCCAAATCACCAATACAAGACTCATGATCCCTCTTTCCAACCTCCAAATAAAAATTTTGATGACTTTGAACTATTTTCCAATTTTCCCTAACTAATTCCAATCTCCCATATCCTCCAACACTAAATGCGGGCCTATAGAAGTCATTCATCTAAGTTAAACCATCCCACCAAAGACCTACACCTTGTAAAACACAAAGCCCCAAGCGGTGTCATACCAATGTTAGCTTGAAAGCAATTGTTGTAAACAAATTCAATAAGGGGTGGATGATTACCCCAATTAACCTTAAATTCCAACATACAAGAACTCTGCATGTCCTCCAAAGTTTGAATTGTCCTCTTGGCTTGCTCAACAGATATAGGATAAAAATGGCACTTAACTTCACCTTAGTGCCAAGGCCCTCTTTGAGATGATTTCCAAATGTGACAAGTAAGTTAAGTACCGCAATTCAACGTAATAAAAGTAGGCATATCATCCGGTCAACCAACTCCAAATTACCTAACTTGGTATTAGTTTTCAACATTGAGAGTAGTCTCAACCGATAAGAAGTGAGCTGACTTAGTCATACAATCAATAATACCCCAAATTGAATCAAATTACTTTTGGGTCCAAGGAAAACCAATCACCAAATACATGTCCGCCTCTTCCCACCTCCAAGTAGAAATTTTAATATCTTGAGTCAAACCACCCAGTCTTTGGTGTTCTTCCTTTACTTGTCCATAATTAAGGCATTAAGATATGAACTTGGCTATATTCTTCTTCAAACCATGCGACCACTACACGTCTCTCAAACCCTAGTACCTTTTAGTAGATCTAGGGTGAATTGAACAATGAGTTATGGGCCTCAATCATGATTACCTATGTAAGACCATCGACATCCAAATCACACAATTGATCTTTGTACCAAATTAAACCATGTCTTCATTGGAAGAAAACCTCTATCTTCTTTTCTGAAACCAAATTCTTCAACTCAACCAATGGTGGGTCTAAATCTTCTCTTCTCTTAAATCCACATCCACAAAGATTTGACCCTATTTCGAACATGGATACCACCATCATTGGAGTTGTCTAAACTAACACCCAATCTAGCCCAACAGTAAACATACATTCCCAACTCTCCCTTCCCTTTGGTAACATGAGCCACACTTCCCATAGATAACCTACTAAGAGTGTCAACTATAGTGTTTTCCTTGACTAGATAATCTCATACACCCATGTCATAGCTCTTTAGGAGTTCAAACTTTCTCCTTTGCCTCAAGTTAATCTGAGTGAACACATATTGAAAACTCTTATGATCGGTAAAAACGTCAACATGCACCCCATACAAGTAGTGTCTCAAAATATTCAAGGCAAAAACCATTACCACTAACTAAAGATCATGAGTCATGTACTTACGCTCATGCATATTCAATTGCTTTGATGCATAAGTTATCACTTTACTATGTTGTATAAGTACAAAACCCAACCCAAACTAAGTATCATAACAGACCACTAACCCATCCAACCCATCTGGTACAGTCAGAACATGATTCAGTGTAAACTGATGTTTCAATATAATCTTTGCCTCATTTTGAGTTAACATGGTCAATAGAGATGCAATAGATAAGAAAATTTCCACAAACCTTCCATCGTAATCAGCCAACCCAAGGAAACGAAGCTTGTCAAACAATGCACATCTTTCACCAACTCCATCTTGGCCTCATCAATAGGATCAGCTATAACATCATCCTTTGCCTAGATTGCATTACGAGCCCAAAGTAATTCTCCCTATTCAATAAGGAGAGATGGAGATAGGAAATCTTAAGACACATTCCATGTCACAATGAGAATTACACCCATGAATAAGACTTTACTTGACATGGCTTGTTGGACTCCGACAATCATTTATAAACCTTGTACTCTCACACCATCTCTGTCACGACCTGTACCTAGTGTCTAGGAGTGACTTGGCGAAAGAGAACCCAAGAGTCCCCAAACAAGCCTCCAAAGTATCCAAAAATTCACATCATCGATTCAAAAGCGTTTTCAAAAAGTTAAAACATAGTTCTAAGGGATGAGAAAGTAATACTCATGCTATGGGAATATCATAGGGAAAGAGATTAACATAGATTTACATAACATGTAGCACATAAAGACTGAGGGGCAGGTAAGTATGACACACTTTATGAGGGCAATTTGGGACTTAGGATCTTTCACCTTTCCACATCAAACATACATAAATATCATAATCCTCATAACAAATCCATAACAGCCATCCAAAGGATATCCATAACCATAAGCTCCAAATACAACACATAACACATAGATCCAACAAGAGTCTACAAGATGTTCCACAATGCCTCTAGTCATAAGATGGGACTGGGGCCAAGGCATGTCCCAGGCACACCCTCAAGTAAAGATAGCATAGGCAAAAGATACATAAGGTAGAGGAATGGTGGCTTTCCCTTGGAAGATAGGACTCACCACAACAAAGCAAAAACTTGAGATCCCATCTAAAGTCGTATGGTGGATAATCATAGTCTTCGCATGGTGAGATCTGTAGGTAAAAGTATGTGTTAGTAAGTTTGAATGTACTAAGTATGCGGGTACAATACTTGTAACTTGCCATGAATGCAATACGCTGTTAGATGATAAGGGCACATAATATAGAAAGAGATATATATATAACAAGAAATGTAATATAATAAGATGCTATGAAATTCATGATGCATGAAATGCAAATGATGCTTTTATATAGAGGGGATGTGACCATAACCGACATCTCAAACCCATGCGAGCTATTACATGAATTTGGACAATGTTGATCTCACATCGGGTGAGAGAAGATTACTTGCCAAAGGTAATTTACACTACGCCTTACGACCCGATCATTTCATATATGGTGGCCACCTTCCTTACGACCTGATCATTTTGAAAGGATTTCCATATCAAAATATATCATCTGATATCATATCATAAATGAATAGTCATCCCTTACGACCTTATCATTTTGGTGTTGACTACCATTCCTATGTTGGCACATAGTTCAAGAAAAGGGAGAGAGCCCTTGGGGATAGCTCATGTCGACTTCCAATCTATCAGTTCTAAGTTATCATCCCACAAGAATACATATACGTGTGTATATGTGCTTTCAAAAGAGGCAATAGTCATTTTCCAAATCCTTTCAATGCATTCATAGGCTTAAAGGCGAAATATCATTCATAATAATTCACTTAGGTTTAAATGCCAAAATTCATAATTTTATAGTCATAATACTCATGCATAGGAATAACCCATTCATATGGAAGCACCCAAAATGCTCCAATAGCCATAATCATAGATATGTATGTGATCACATTCTTGTCATAACTAATATCTTATCAAAATCATATCACAATATATAATTGGGCTTAACCCATTTCATAATTTTTAAAAATTCAATGTCATGAATGCAACTGCTATGAATGATGTGAGGAAGGCATGGGTCATTAAGATTCAATCCAAAATCACCAATATAAAATGAAATTCAAGTGAAAACATAATTAAATTGATATTTAAAATTATAATATAATCACTCATACATAAACAAGCCTTGAAAAGAGACATTCATATTCATAATTTTATAAACTCAATGTAAATAAACATAATAGGGCTTAAAGTAACTTAAAATCATCAATTATATACAACCCATACATTAATTTAATTTAATAAATAAAAATAATGAAAATCCATATGTAAAGTAAGCTTAATTTCATAGGAAATTGCTTTAAAATAGTGTGGGTCTCCTTGATTGGAAAGAATCAAGGATCTAAACCCACATACCTCCACCAAGATCAAGAACTCCAAAAGAATTTGAAGGCGAATTGAGTCCTCTTGTTCCCAAGTTGTAAATCTTCAAGAGTTCTTTGGAATAGATTTTAGAGTGGCTTGATTGAATTAGTCTTGAATGAGAGTTTCAGAATTAGTGTAGGAAAGGTATAGGAATATAAAGGGGGGTTTAAATGTCTTAAAAAACCTTAGAGATGGGCCAAAATATCAAAATTACCTCAATAAAACTCCCCTTTAAATATTACTTGCAACATCTCACACCTAGCTTCATGAGTCGTGAAGCACTTCATGGGTCGTGAAGCACTTCATGGATCATGAAGCACTTCACGGGGCGTGAAGCCTCCTATCAAACCTAGACAGATTTTACGAAAAAGGTCATAACTTCTTGCTCCAAACTCGAAATGAGATGAGACCAAGTGTATTGGAAAGCTAATTCAAAGAGTTTTTAATATGATATGTCGTTGGCCACCTAATTCATTTCGTGCTAAGAGATATGAAAATTAAAATTTGACCCTTCAATTGGTACTTATGAAAAACTTAGCCAATGAAATTTCTTTGAACTTGACTTGATGTAGGAGATCTATGATGGCCTTAAACAACATAAATGAGCTTGAATTAAATGCTTGAAGGTGAACCTAGCTTGAGCTTGAAGATCTCATACTTAGAAAAATTTTACGAAATCAACTCTACTGTGTGACTATACGATCGATGTGATTGGAGACAACATGTCCAAATTTTGTCCAAAAATGAAATCCTCACGTTCCAACGAAGTCGTACAATATCCAAGTCATTACAATAATCTCTAACCAAATTCTTGAGGCAGACAGTAAATTGATCTGTAAAGATAAACCAAGTCTCTCTTATAATGATAAATATAAAAAAATTATAAATTGACCCAATATTTAAATTATCAAACTTCTCAGAAAATAAATTTCTAAAGTTCCAAGAAAAGCTTGAAATCACTGATGAGCTTATAGGAATGATTAAGGAAAATTTAATATCTAAAAAAGGAATCAAAGACTTATTCAAAAATAATGAGAAAATTAATATGGTAAGCTCTAGTTATTCCACTAGAAAGAATTATTACAAGACATCCTCCTTTCCAAATATGCATTATGAGAAAAATAAATTTTTATTCTATACTATGCACTCTGGAAGTGAGATTGTGGAATGGAATATTGAGGGATTAGCATACCATCAAATATATAATAAGTTACTTGAAATGGGAATGGCCGACATATATAATAAAATAATACATAGGATAAACAAGTTGCATGTTAATTACAGCTGAATTTACTGGTACTTTAAAATATTGGTGGGATAATTACCTCACCGAAGATAATAAACAAAGTGTTGTAAATGCCACAACTATTAATCAAATCATTAAAAATAAGTCTACGGGACAAATGGTGGAAAATCAACGTTTTGAAGATGCTACTACTACCTTAATTTATAGTATAGCTAAACATTTCATAGGAGAACCCCAACTTTTTCAAGATAGGAGTGTAGAGATATTATCTAATCTATCTTGACCAAAGTTAGAAGATTTTAGATGGTATAAGGATGTTATCCTCAACAAAGTTATGATTAGACAAGACTGTAATCGTGATTATTGGAAAGAAAAATTTATTAGTGATTTATCAATATTATTTGTTAAAAAGGTCCGGATAAAATTAAAAGATAAATTTGACAAGAAAATTTCTTATAATCAACTAACTTATGGTGATCTTAAAAGCTTTATAAATATGACAGGATTATAACTATTTACTGATATGAAACTTAAAAAGCAACTTAAAAGGGGTAGTAAGATATCTAAAAGGGGAACTAGAAAAGTTTTGCCAGGACTTCGGATATACTAAGTTATCAGCTCTTACAAAAGAAGCAGTTAAAAAATTTTAAAAAAGCCATAAAAATACTAATGATATTAATAATAAACTTAAAAACCCTCATTACTGTAGAAGGAGTTTTAAAAAATCCAAACTAAATAATAAAAGTAAATTTAAAGTAAACAACATTGACAAGTGCTGAACTTGTGAAAAACTCGGTCATAGAGCTAGGAACCACCAAGTCACCAATAAAATAAAAAATTAAATTAAGTTATATCCCATAGTTGAAGAAGATGAAAATAACTCATACCCTGAAGAAAATTTTAGGACGATAAATAAATAAACACAACATATAATTCTGACAGTAGAGGATTATCAGATTCTTGTGGATGGGATAGTGCAATTTGCACCTGCAATAGCCACACCATAAATGTTATAATCAGTGATAATAAAGATATACTCTTCGATATGGTTGACCATATTAAGGACTCGAAAATTAAAAAAGATTACTTAATTGCCTTAAAGGATATTATTTTAGAAAAAATTAATAATGAAACTATTATTAAACCCCTCAACATGAAAAATGTCTTAAGTAAATTTGATAACCAAAAAACTAAAGTAACACTACAAAGTGTACCATTAGAATTATCACAAGTAAAAAATGAAATTGAGGAAGTTAAGCAAAGACTTAACAATCGAGAAAAAGAATCAATTACTAATAAAACAGCTGGCCAGGAATCAAAATCCTACAAATTGAAGATGGGGGAAACATCCAAAGAAATTGAGTCTCTGAGTGGAACTTTAACCCAATTAGGAAATTATATAATTTTGGTAGTTAGAATGCAAAGCTACCACATACTCATCACCTTAGTCATAAATAAAAATTATACCATCCATAAAATTGCATTATTTGATACAGGAGTAGATCAAAATTGTATTACTGATGGATTGACTCCTACCAAGTATCTCGACATAGATACCACACGATTATTCTCTACAACAGGAGAAAAAATTAAAATAAATTATAAACTCCACAAAACACATATTTGAAATAATGGAATTTATTTATAAATGACTTTGTAATAACAAAAAATATAAAAGAAGAAATAATATTAGGTATTCCTTTTATTATCCAAATTAGACCATACAACGCCAAATTAGACAATATACATACCATCATATTAGGAAAATTTTTTACCTTTTCTCACCTAAATAATACATCAGAAGAAGAAAATGAATTCGTAAAGGATAAAACCATCTTTGATAAATTTACTTTCACAGCCAAAACACTAGGTGATTAGGACTTTTTTTCCACCTAGGATTGTCTCTGAAAAGAAGATTTACCAAGTCAAAATATTCTATAAAAGTACAAAATACTTTGGATGGCAAGTTTTATTATCAATCTTTGATTTTCAAATAAAGGGAGGGAATAATTCTCTCCTAGATATTTTAATAAAAGAATTTTACAGGAAAAAAATTGAGATCCAGATTACCCAGAATAAGACCTTCGAGGCCTCCATTACCGAAATTCAGACTAGATGAAAAAATGAAAAGGCCTTTCCACGAAAAGAAAAAAATACAAATATCCTCTTAATGGAATCCCTCATTCTACCAAAACATACTGCACCATTAACCAGCTCAACAAAATTACAACCACTTTATAAAGGTTTTAAGGATAACTCCTTCTCAGTAAATAAAAACACTTATATCGAAACGAAGTATAGCTACGAGATGAAAATCATAGAGAAATACCCACAAGAAAAGGAAGAAGATGACAATGTTCCAAGTAAGGAACAATTTAAGTTATCGATCCTACAGGTATTACCTATTATGACACTAGACAAAAAATATCAACATTATGGAATACCAAACTTGTTGAAGCCCAGTTATACAAATAAAAATTATGTCAAAATTGGAGACCCCCTCAACACCCAGAGGTATTATGAGTTCATCTTAATTGATACAGATACGATAGAATTTGAGCACATATTTGAAGAAAATAATCCAAGAAACATAAGATACTCAAAGTTCACGATTAAAGAATATTAAGCCCTTTTGAGTGGTTTACAGATAATGTACATTCTCCTAATTAGTTATCAAAAATATATCAACCACAAATATATAATTGGTATAAGTATAAGGTATACTGATACAATTTTATGTATAGTAGGCCCAACACCCATACTTGATTCATAAAATATTTTAAAGAAATGAAGGATGTTATAATTCCCCGATGGTTTTATTAATGGTGGAATCAGTTTGGAGGAAATTAAAAAATATTATCAATAGCACATCAGGCACAAATTGACAAATCAGGTGGATTAAAATATTTCTACTTTAGCGAAAAATATTAAATTAAGCAAGTTTTTATTACCAAAAGAATTTCTTATATTATTAGTTGGTCTTTCAACATTCATGAATTTGAAAGTATTAAGTATTCAAGCAAGACTACTAAGGTCAAAGGATAGACGCCAGCAAGTAGCAATGATAAATTATTACTGGGTTCGTCACATAAGGAACCCAACCCCTCCAAAGAAAAATAAAAAAGAAGGCTCCAACAAGCCTTAATTAACCTCGATACTGATACTTAGATAATAGAATTATTACATACTGCTTTATCACAGGAACCCAACAATGGAGTTATATTAAATCCACAAGGGTGTAACACCCTTCAACGTAGTTTGAAAAGACCCTATGATGCATTTTTTAAAATATCTTAAAATCTATGCATTCTTTTGCAAATCCAAATTCATATTCTTATTCAGGAGGCAATATTACATGGAAAAATGATTACCTACAAGGTATAGATTGCCCATGTCAGAAATAATTATTTTTGATGAAATTGCACAAACCAGTAGAGTCCGCAACAAGTTCATTACATAGACTTGCCGCGCACTCGGTCAAAAAGTCCCAAAAATTCGTTGTTTCACTTAAAGGCAATTGGATGGGAAAGCCTTACTCTTCAGCTATTTTTCAAGCCCTAGGACACTCAAAACTCTCCCAAAACCCTCCTAAATCCTCATAATCCCTCGTCAAATTCAAGATTTTTCAAGAACTTGCTTTGGATTTCAAGAACCCAATTGAGCCTCAAGTATTCCTCAAGCTTTTCTTTAAAAAACCCTCAAGTTTAAAGTATGTGGGCTTCATTCATGGAGATTATTCTACCCATGAAGCCAATTCTTTTACCAAATTTCCTGATTTTAAGGTTGAATACTTTATGGGTAATTCTTATTATGCTTTGTACACATGAATTAAATTTTAATTCTTTAAGTAATAATTTTATTATGCTTAAATATCATTGGAGTTTGATATTGTGATGAATTTTTTGATATTAAAGTTATGTACTCTATGATGCTATGAAAATCTATGAAAGAACTTGTGGATTTTAGTTGGATTTCATAATACCCAAAATAAGAATTTTACTACAATGTCGGTGGGTTGATTTGAATGATTTTAAAATGAATTAATTTTACTCATCTACTGTTCTATTCTCTTGAATTATATGATTTCAAGCTTATGTGTATGTTACTCACCACATTTTAACTAAAGTATTTGACTAGATCCTGTGTTTATGAAAGTCTTGTTGTAAGACATATGAATTATAAATATTGTCTATGTTGAAAGGTTGTTATGCATGCTATGAGCTCATTAGAATATTTTGGATGCTATAAATTATATGGAGCCCTTTTCTTCGATATTATAATGTAATAGTTTGATGAGCTACTCTTATGATACTATCAGGAATTATGAAGCTTTGTATAATAAGGCTATGAATATAAATTGAGTATTCCTTGGGATTGTTGACCTAGCACTGAGAGAACCTTTGTTGGTAACCATTGTCCCTTAACCATGTGCCACTATAAGATATTTTGTAAATCCTGCCAAAAAGATTATATCATAAGGTAAGAACATCTCTTAACTCCTACCGAAAAGATTGTATCGTAAGGTAAGGACATCTTATAATACCTACCAAAATGGTCATGTCATAAGTTAAAGTAATTCATAACTCTTACCAAGAAGGCCATGTTGTAAGGTAAGGACATCTTATATTACCTACCAAAAAGGCCATGTCGTAAGGTATAGATATTTGTAATACTCTCTGAAAAATTTATATTGGGTGGGTGGATAGTCTAACATGGCAAAGTAGATGACTCTTTTATTCGAAGAGGAGTGAACACGGGGACATCAAGTTGTAGCTCACTTGGTCTTATTTGTAGATTATTGACCTTTCCAATATATGTATGATATGTTTGTGATTTGACAATTGTCATGCATGTTTTGACAAAGGCATTGAGCATTTATTTGATATTGAGCTTATATCTGGTGGCTATGATTGTGCATGTTGTTTAATTATGGCTTATGTCCTTTCTTGCATTGCACCCTGCATACTTAGTACATTCCAAGGACTAATGCATACTTCTTTTGCCTACAAGATCTTACCATACAGGGATCGGATCTCCTATCTATCCTCTTTCTCCACGTGATTAGCTGGATCATCTGAAGATTGCTATTGGTGAGTCCTCTACTCCGAGGACAATATCCACTTAACTTTCATGCTCTTGTTGTGACCTATTTATTCTTGGATATTTATCTTTTGAGGGTGAGCCCAAGTGATGTCTTGGCCTCTGTTCCATTCGTATTAGAGGTGTTGTTGGATATGGATATGTATCGTGAGGTTGTCTCCTATTATATTTGTTATTATCAAAGACTTCCCTTAGTCCTTACACCTTTTTATATGTTCATATTTATTGATGATGTGATGGATGTCTCGAGTCCCCTATTATCCCCATAGCGTGAGTCATACTTACCCACCCCTTAGACCTTATTTACTATGTATTTCATGCAAGTTATCTTCCTAATAACATCCTAATAGTGTGTGTCATATGCCCCCATTCCCTTAGAATTGTTTGTTGAATGTTTGTTTAAAATTCCAAAACCAAGAATGTGCAAACGATATGCTAAGAGACTTGTTTGGGTTGCCTTGAGGTTTCTTATTCGTGGTTTCATGTCTATGCCCTATGCTTTGGTCATGATAAGCTTCGTATCAGAGCACCAAGTTTGTAAATGATCCACAAAAATCCAATACACCACGTCGAGTAGAGTCTTGTTCATGGTTATGAAGAGCTCCACAACTATGAATAGGAAGCTATGAGGCATTATAGGAAATGTATCACTTCATCATGATCCATGTAGTGCGGTTGAGCTAAATCCTCTATGATTTATTTCTAATTCCTATTTGTTACATTTTAGAATATGTCTCAAGCCCGTCAGAATGGTAGACAAGATTGTAACCATCCCTCGCTTGATGATCAACTTCTCAACAATGACATATCTAACACAAAGATTCATAATGCTCTATGGTTATTGGTCAAAGTTATAATCGCTAAACTAAACTAATAGGAAGGCACACCCAGAAATGCAAATGATAAGAAAGGGGAGAGGAAGACTAAGAGGATCTGAGTTGATGGTGCTTCATCTTCTACTAGTCTACCAGCACCCAAGCACAAAAAAGAAAGGCTCCCTTTTACTATTTGTGAACGGTGCAGCAAGAAACATCAATAAAAGTGTTTGGCTGACACTGAGGGTTATTGAAAGTGTGGTGTTATTGATCACAAGATGAAAGATTTCCCTGTGGCCTCCGACGAAGGGATAAGAAAGGCTCAATTTGAAGGTAGACTCCCGTATCCTAAGCTCGATGGTAATGGTGAACCACATCCTCTTAGATGCCCAAAATGTGGAAGGAATCATGTTGGCACATGTTTGAGAAATATGAGTTCATGCTTTTGGTGTGGTAATATAGGCTACAAGATTGTTACTTGTCCATATGCTCAAATAAAATGCAAAGATGGTTGTCCTCGATGACATAGTGCTCATGGAGCTCAAAAAGGAACAAGATGGTGCCAAGGGTGGTGGTAATACTTTTCCTAAGTGTCAAAGATATGGGAAAAATTGTGGTGGCATTTGCCAGAGAAGACCAGGTGGTTGTTTTGGTTGTGCAAAAATGGGGCACTAAATCTTCGAGTGCCCTTATGTTGCTACAAGAGGTAAGGAAGGGTATCCTTATGGTCAAATGATTCCAAGAGGGAAAGTTCAACAAGGTGCCCAAGCACTAAGAGAAGTTTCATGCGGAAACTAATTCTATGATCTTTAAAAGTGGCAAAAGGTAGATGAGGCCCTGGATGTTATCACCAGTACGTTAAAAGTTTTCTGGTTATGATGCCTATCATTTATTGGATCTAAGTGCCACTTTCTTTTTCATTAATCCATTTGATTGTAATAGGTTTGAGGTACATCCTGATTCATTATGTGAACCCTTTGAGGTGTTTACCCCCATTAGTGAGTTCAATATTGCTAGAAGAGTTTATAGCGGTTGTCTCGTGTCTAGATTGCATAAAGTCTTGGCTTGTGATTTTGTTATGCTTTTCATGGTAGATTTCGATATTATTCTTGGAATGAATTATTTACATTCATATCATGATTCCATTGATTTTACAAGCCGCAAAGTTAAGTTTTAATTTCCTAATGAGCCCATATTGAGTGGATAGGTCATAATTCAGTGACTATGGTAGGTTCATTCTTGTCTTGAGGCTCGAAAATTGATTTCTAAGGGTTGCATTTACATCTTGTTAAGGTTAGGGATATTGGGTCTAAATTCCTTCCTATTGAGTTGGTTCCAGTGACTAATGAGTTCTTTTATGTCTTTCCAGATGAGATTCCCAGTATCCCTCTTGAAAGGGAGATAGACGTTGGTCTAGACCTCCTCCCCAATACACAACCCATTTCCATTCCCCCTTATCGTATGGCCCCGATGGAGTTAAAGAAGTTGAAGCATCAATCAAGACATTTACTGGAGAAGGGTTTTATAAGGCCTAGCAAGTTACTTCGGGGTGCATAGTGTTGTTTGTAAGAAAGAAAGATGTCTTTTTGTACTAGATATGGTGATGTCATTTAGCCTAACTGATGCACCGATGATATTTATGGATCTGATGAATAGGGTCTTTAATCCTACCTTGGCATGCTTGTAGTGCTGTTCACAAATGATGTTTTTATTTACTCCCAAAATGAGGAGAGCACGTGAAACTTTTTAGTGTATCACTGCAAACCTTGAGGAAAAAGAGGTTGTTTGCTAAGTTTGACAAATGTGAGTATGGGTTAAAATGGAAGTTGTAAGAAATTGACCTAGATCTTGACCCCACTTTGTTAGAATTGAAGGCACTAATGAAAGAGGACAAGGTGAAGGTTTTCTCCCAAAGGAAAATGATATCCTTAGGTATCAAGATAGGTTGTATATTTCCGATGTTGATTGGGTTGAGGTACTTGATCTTGAATAAAGCGCATAATTCATCCTATTCTATTCATCCGAGTTTCACAAAGATGTATAGAGGTTTTGGGGAGGTATTTTGGTGAGGTTGATAAGATGGCTTTAATTGGACTGGCCTTGGTTATGGATGCCATGGAGAAAGTGAGGCTTATAAGGGGAAAGGTTGAGAATTGATAGAAGTAGGTAAAAGTCGTACTCTGACGTGAGGAGAAGATATCTTGAGTTTGGTGTAGATAATTTGTATTTGAAGGTTTCACCCATGAAAGTTGTTGTTTGGGTTGGCAAGAGGGAAAATTGAGCCCATGGTATATAGGTCATTATATAATATTGAGGAGAATTAACAAGGTTACCTATGAATTGGAGTTCCCTATGGAGATGAGTATGGTTCCTTCTGTCTTTCATGTATGTATGTTGAGAAAGTGTGTAGGTGATCAAAGTTCTATAGTGCCTTTGGATGTTGTGGGTGTTGTAGAAGATAATTTAACTTATGAGGAAGTCCCAATGAAAATATTGGATACACAAGTGAAGAAGAAACAAAGATGTGGTGTCTGTCAAAGTCCTGTAGAGGAATCACCAAGTCGAAAGTGCCACTTTGGATACTGAAGTGGACATGAAGAAACAATACTCATACCTCTTCCTTTCTACTTAAGCAAAAAGTAATAAGTTAACTCTTACCTATGGTATGAACTCTTGAATTTCAACCCTTATGTCATTTTTGCATGCATACATGTTCAATATAACAAGTTTGAAGATTTATAATGCAATAAGTTTGAAACTTTTGAGAATTATATTTAAGTGAATTGATGCATTCATATTGGGCTGAAAGTTGTCTAGTCCTTCCCTATAAGTACGTTTCCTTTACATTTGAGGATGAATGTTCCCAAGAGGATATATTGTAATACCCCTCTACGTAACTCAAAAAGACCCTATGATGCATTTTTTTGAATATCATAAAATCCATTAGGTATCTTTTATTATGAAATATGAACATAAATTAGGTTGGGATGTTATAAAGTATTGATTGATTTATGCATGAATATCTATTTCAAGCTTATTCCATGAATTGGTTTTGTCTATTGAGACTACGCATGATTTGAGCTATGAAACTATAAACTATTATAAGCTTTTGTAATGGATTTTAAGATACCCTAAATGAGGGTTTTACTACAATATTGGTGGGTTAGTTTGCATTGAGTTTACTCATCTTGTTTGACTATTGAATTGCATGATTTTGAACAAGTATCATGAACCTACCATCTATTTGATAAAATTACATGACAACAATTCTTAAGTTGTTGATGATCCATTACATGATTTAGAAGTCAAATGATTTCATGATGATTAAGTGCTTTCAAGCATGTATGGAATTTGTGAAAACTATCTATGATCTTACAAGTATCAAGTTGAGCCCTATTTCAAGATTTTAACCTCTTGTGAGCCATTTATGTCAAGGCAAGGCATCATGTATGATTATTATTTATTCTCATGTTCAAGTTAGGCTCACTAGTAGAGATCAGGCATGTTATGAGCTACTCATGTCAAGTTACATGTTTCTTACAAGTTATTTAAGTTATGATTATTTCAAGTATTCCGTAGGATTAGACTTAGTACCGATTGAGGCTTAAGATGGGAGCTCAATTCAAGGGGTTCTTATACAAAGTCTTCAGTCTTTAAACTATGTGCAACCATAGGATTATATATTTTGCCCTTGCTATACTATTGGGTCCATCTAATTCATGTTATCATGTTCGGTTTGCCTTCACAAGTAGACCACACCTCGCTTGGGGGTGTCATTCATAGTCACATGTACTAAGAGGATGTGATGGCTTGGATTCCAAGTTGCAGTTGCTTAGAATATATCGGTTGAGGTCTTTTCCCATATATGGGTATACTATGCAAGTTAAATGATTTTATAAGTATGTCTTATTACAAGCATTAATCATGCATATCATATTGAGATTATATATACATTGATTATGATTATGCATTTTGAATATTATGACTTATGTCTTGATGCATTGCACCTCGCAAACTTAGTATATTGTAAGTGCTAATGCATACTCTATGCCTACATGATATTAACATGTAGGGACCGAGCTCCTTTTGATCATCCTCCTCCACATGGCTAGTTCGGCACTTTGAAGAAAGCTTTGGTTAGTCCTCAATTCAAAAGATAATAGCTATACTACTCTTGCTATGTTGAGAGTTCTTGTTTGATATTGAACACTTATTATCTATCATGAGGATGAGTCTGGGAAGTGTCTTATCCTCCACTCCATTCTAAAGTAGAGGTATTGTTGGATATTAAGTTTGTATATGCTTTGAGCTTTATTCTTCTTATGTCTCTAGGTTTATGAAAGACTTCACTTAGTCCCCATTCAATTTTTAATTAGATCACTTGTTGATATTTATTTTTTTTCTGCAACCAAGGATGTGTAAAAGATATGCTAAGAGGTTTGTTTGGGTTATCTTCAAACTTCCCATTCGTCGTGTCACGTCTAGGCCCTAGGCTTATGTCCTGACATTAGGTATCTGAGATTTCTTAATTATGAGAGTCTTTTATGACTCGTAGATTAATCTACTAGTTATAATTGCCCCTCGTAGGAAATTTTAGAAACTTGATACTCTGAGTATTCATCAGACATGATGTTGTACGATTCGTAGATCACTTTACACTCATAGATAGGTTTCATAAATCCCTGTTGTGTTTTTAATTAGTCTCTGGAATCTTATACAACCCCAGTCTATGAGTCATAATCCACTTTATGAGTCATACCTAGGTATGGTAACCCATATTATTCTGAAGTACTGGTCTATAAAAGCACCTTAGTACTCGTAATGCGACTACAACTTATAAAGGGGCTTTCATAGAACCCTTCTGCAACTGATTTAGAATACTTTTTTGCATTGATTTCTTGATTTTTAGGTCTAACCATGGTTCGCTTATGTCTATATTTCAGGTACTATAGCCCCAAAATGAAATCGCTCAAAGATCGAGGCCTTAAGGAGAAAGCTCAGGGATGAGTCTACAGATGACGAGACTTCAGATACTGAGCAGACCTGTCAACTGAGTGGGTCATTGGAGATATTTTATGCCAAGCCTTACCTAGAGGTACCTCGACTATAGACTAGAGCTACTGCAGAGCTGGGCAACCTCAGGTTAAGGATAATAGTCCTTCCCAATTTGAAGAGAAAGGTACTGATGAGTGTGGCAGCAGTATGCCTCAGATGACTCTTGCTACACAGGAGCCTAGTTCTGAGAAGGGCTCCAAGGAAGGAGCAGAAGTCGAACCCTCCGTCAAACCATCTTCTTCATTAATACCAGATACTATTACTCAATGGTCGTGCATTAAAAGTGTGGAGGCTATATTCTTGGAGGGCACATAATCCAAGGAACGGGGCAAGCTAACCCATTCTATCTATGAGAATCCTAAGGTCATTGATGATGGACTAATCTATGTTCTAGATTTGTAGGACACGATGATATGATATGAGGTTATGTGGTTGAAGGAGTCACTTGGATGATACTCCCTAGTTTTGGTGAAGGAGTTTTATGCATCTTACGTAGCCATGATTCGGTGTAGTCTTCCCAAGGAAAGAAGCCTTTAACTCATCCTAGATTAGCAAAGATACGTGTGAGAGGTAGGCGGGTCTACATTTCTGAGGAGATGATCTGTCGTATGCTTTTTGGTCCTGATCACTTTACCCCTAGATCTACAGCAGAGTTCGACCACAGTTCAGGGTAGGCGAGGAACTCATTGGTTTTGAAGGATCTGGTATAGCAGACCTCACTTTTGAGATGGGCGGACGGTCATATTACAGTGTAGGGTCCAGAGCCTTCTTGGGTTATTACCCATACTGATCCTATAGTAAAGGCTTCATTATGCTTCCCTGCCAAATTTTTGTGGGCCATTATTAGATCACGCATCCGGCTGACATTGGCGGATAATATACTTACTTCGGAGCATGCAGTTTTGGTTGCCAACATCTTGCTTCGCTACGATATTAATTGGGCCCGACTTATAGCCGAGTAGATACATGAGTCAGCACTGAAGAGGGCCACCTCCATCCCATTTCCAATTTTGATCTACAGACTGTATAGATTCGAGGGTGGAGATTTTGCACCAGCTGGACAATTTAGTGGAGGCCCAGCATACTTCGGAGCCTAACCTGATAAAGGCGAATGAGAACCCAGTGGCACTTTAGGTGGGCACAACCTCTACCTTCACCAAAGATGTTCATTCTGGAGCGATCACCTAAGGGTTCAGCGACTGCTACAACAACTACTACTACTATTACTATTGATGAGTGACCCCAGTTGCCCGAGGTAGTCGATCTTGAGAGGGGTCCTCGTTTATCTGCTCCTGTACTAGAGGCTACTACTACATAGCCTTCTACAGTGGGCATGATCAATATGTTCGCCACTTCTATCCAGGTTATGATGCAGCGGTCATCACGTGCTAAGGCCCAATTGTTTCAGCTTATTTAGCAGATTCGGCCATGGGTCTGTTAGCTATTGTAGACTCAGAAGAGCGGAGCTAGGCATTCATTATTTCGACTATTCAATAGCATATTTCTGCAGTGGATGCCACATTGATGCCTTCGAAGAGTGGGTTTAAAAGAGATTAACTGAGCCCCAGACTTCAGATATGCCAGTCGTCCAGTCATAGATCGAGAAACTTAGGGCTGACATGATATCATCAGTTGCAACTCCAGTTATATTACCAAAGTCGACACCTCCGGAGCTGCTATTTGATTTATTTGCCTCCGCAAAATTTACATAGACTTCCCACAGGAAGAGACCTCTCATAGAGGGTGATGAGCCAGAGGAGAAATTTGTATATGCAAAGCTCTTAGAGGAGGAGGAGGAGGATCTCAAGCTGGCCTTGAGAACATCGAGACACGAGGAGGAGATGAGGATTGCTCGCGAGCATGATAGGGCGAAGGGTATTGGCCCCTCCAGATAGAGTACCACAGCTGAGGAGACTATCTCGCAGGAGGGGGAGGGCCATACTTAGCTCGACACCGATGCTTAGGTGTCCAGGTATGTTTTTGACCCCTACATATTCTATTCTTACTTGATTTTGTGCATTGGGAATAATGCACATGTTTTTCAATGTCTCAGTGAATTATTAGTAGCTTATGGTCCATAACAACCCCAATTTTTTATCCCGAGGTTTTCTTGCCTGTATTTTTTCCTCGTGGATATTTCAATTTTGTTAAACCAGTATGTTTAGGATGTTTAGATAATATTTATAGCATATAATACTAATACTTATGGCATATAACATCTTTTTATATTTTGTTTTAAAAAATGGTACCTATCAAAAATATTTGATTAATAGTTAGATGGCAACCAAACATGCTTAGGTGTTTGGCAATATTAATTCTGATAAAGTGAGGGCAGTTTGAGATACGAAGCGTGATCTGTGAGTTTCTTGTTGATAGTGTATGCGATGCTATATGAATGTGAGCTTATTTTTCTCGATTCATGTACTTTGTGCTAATTCAGAACTTGCTTTGTTACTCTATGTTAGATTGTAGATTAAATGGATTAGGAAAGGATCTTAGGCCTTTGTTCTTTAATTAATCCACTTTAGCCTAAAATGAACCAATCAAATGATGTTTTATCCCTTGTTCCAAATATTTGAGCCCTACATGTACCAATTCTTTCAAAACACCTAATTAACCTAGTCTTATCTAGTGAGAAACCTTGAAATTGACACTGGTCTGTCATTAGGCATTGTGAACCTTAACTAAGGCAAAAAGCCTAAGTTGAGGGTCGCTACCAAAAGTGGCCCTGATTCGAAGGAGAGATATTGTGTACTTCAATATAGGCTAAAAGCCTAAGTTGATGGTGGCCGATGTAAGGATAAAGTACAAAAATAAGGTGGTGAGTTGGGAATGAGGAGAAAAAGAAGAAAAATCACGTGCCGGGTGCAAGAAAAATGAAAGATGCCTTAGATATGAGCTAGAAAGCAAAATGAAGTGTAGAAATAAGGCAAAAGCTGAAAAAGAAAAAGAAAACACTCGGAAAATCTTGAATGGGGAAAAGGGGAGAATAAGGTGAAAGAATAGAGTTCGTAAGGTGAAAGTGATGAAAAGCGCAGTTGGAAGGAGGCCTTTAGTCACTATTTTTCAATAATGTCATATCAAAAACCCCTGAGCCTACATTACAAGCCTAGAAAGTCCTAAAGTGATCCTAGTCCAGTTAGTTGAAGGCCTAAGTCATGATTATAGAGGCAAACCTATGGTATTGGTCATCATGCATGAATATCTTTTGTAAGAGTGAGTGTTTTTGCATGGTCCCAAAGCTAAGTGTGAAATCATCATTGAGTGTAAAAAATGAGACTTCTTTTTGTGAGGGCACTAGCATTGCATTGTGTAACACCCCACAACTCCATTCATAGGTCCCAAAATTTTTCGTTAGAAGTATATATGATTAAACCTAGTAATGCCTTGCATGTAGCTATATTCTAAGGCCCATTCATATATGTGTGAAGTGTATTAAAAGTTTATTTGATTCATAAGAGACCTCTAGTACTAAGTCATGTTCAAAGGTTTCCTATCAGTTAAGTTTTTCACTTTAGATTATGCAAGGGTCAACTTTAAATGACCATAACTCTTAGCACACAAAGCATTAGGTTTCCCATGACATACCAAATGTAATCCCTTTGAATTAGCTTTCCAACTCGACTGGTTTCACCTCATTTGGTATTCGGAGTCAAAAGTTATGGCTTTTTTACTGAGGACTACTAGTACAGAGTTACACTACGAGACCCAGCTACAGGTCGTAATTTGGAGTACGACCTGCATTTGTATCTCATGAAAAAAGTCATAGAAGTTAAATTTTTAGCCCCAAACTTTACGGACCCAACTACAGTATTAGAACCCACTATGAATCATAGCAGGGGGCTAGTAGAAAGTTCCAGACACCCCAAAAATTGTCCAAAAGTTTACTAAAGGTCCCCTATTAATAATATTTATATGACTGTAAGATTTTTTTTAAAGTTTATGATCTTAAAATTTATGGTAGAAATCTCTTCAAAGATGAAATAAACGAAAGTGGTGCAATCTTTCATAAACATCTAAAAAATTTTAATAAACCAGCAATACGCTCTCTCGAAGTCCAAGTCATTTTCTTTTAATAATGACTAGGGCATATAAGTTTTAAAAATTTAATATCTACAATTCTTTGCCTCTAACTCGAATAGTGATCAAAGGCAAATGTAATTGACAAGGATTCTTACTAACTACAATTAATCAAGACATAACATCTTCATATAACACAGCAACCGTATTAACTTGAAATTATGCTAGTCAGTCCAATACCATAGGTTCAAAAATCACAATATCATAAATAAAATACCACCATCGAAATATAATTATAAACCCTAAGTAGGTAACCAACACATCTAGGACTAATTTTAATTCCCCTAAAGCATTCTAAGGATTTTATACTAATCAAACCAAAGCTAAGATAAAACTAAACTAAAACTCAACGATAAAATATAAATCTAAAGTTTCAAAAATGGACAATTTATATAAAAGAATCAACCCAGCCCTGATTCTGCTTCCTAACAATCATATTTCTCACAATAATCAAACTAAGCTAAATTCGAAGAAAAAAAATTATAACCTACCTCAATTCTTATACCACAACACTAATCGTCACCCGAAAGCTTTTATTTTTTTAATCCTCAATCGCTGCTAAAAAAGAATTACATGTTAATACGGTACTAACGATACTCATATCAATATTATAAAATTAGATAAATAATAACCTTAAGAACTCGACAATAAAATGGAAAAAATAACTAATTATATATTTTTCTTGAGGTGAGGATCACATCACCCAATGTTGGACAAAGACGGTGGTAAATTTGGACATTTAATGATGTGAAAAGTCGACTTTACTTAATTGAAAATCAAAGAACTTAAGGTCCATAAAGAATGAATTATGGAACTGAAGCTTAAATAATTAAAGGGGAAGAAATCGTTCTTTGAATTAAAAAAATGGACAAGAAATTAGTCGAAACTCTGTAACCCAAACTCATAACTATAGAATAAAATCTCATCAATTTTAAAAAAATAAAGAAGAAGAAGAGATGTAAAGCAGTCAACATCCATCGATCCTACAGACCCTAAACAGAAGGCATGATATCACCACAATGGTGACATAGCTCATAGGAGTGGAGGCCTGGTTTTCTTCTGACTCTACCAAAGAGCCCAAAAGTTGGCAGGTGTGAACTTGCGATGATGACCAAGATCTATCGGGGCTACTCTTGCTGATATCACCAGCTTTCACTGGTGCAGTTGGCTAACCATATGAGCATCTCCATTAAAGTGAGCCAATCTCCTATGAGAGTGGCTACATCAGTAGTTTGAGATAAAAATTTCAAGTCTCAAACTAATCCTCGAAATTTATTCAGAGTCCTGCAAATACAAATCAAATATGCTATCCATTTAGAAATGACATTCTAAACTCAATGAAATCAATAAAATAACTAATGGAGGTATCTTGATGAAATATTAACCAA
Organism: Solanum sejunctum; assembly: GCA_025642045.1. Lineage (NCBI taxonomy): Eukaryota > Viridiplantae > Streptophyta > Magnoliopsida > Solanales > Solanaceae > Solanum > Solanum sejunctum. The sequence goes on along the minus strand of JAOTQJ010138439.1, from coordinate 11,487 downwards.
AACAAATGCTACCACCAAAATAAATTAAAACAAGCAAACAATCAAGCATCTCAAAATCACGCCAACAATTATAGGGCCTGAATTTAAGGTCTGGATGTTAAGCTCAACCTTTCAAGTGGACTCCTCAATTGGATGATGCCTCTACTTAATTTTAAAGAACTCACTCTCCTTAGATCTTAACTTCCTAACTTATTTTTCTAAAATAGCCACATGCTTCTCCTCAAAGGCAACCAACTCATCAAATGTTATGACCCAAGCTAGGCTCTAGGTGTGACACAATGAACAAGATCCCTTAAGAAGTTTCAAACTAGACTTCTTAACATACCATAAGCATTTATGGATAATGAATCAATTATAAAGCGGAAAGCAAGAAGATTAACATATCAGATAAAAGCATAAGATAGAATGAAAAGAGCTAGACAACATAGGCCTAACGGGGGATAAGACTAACTCACCCTCAAAGAAAGTATAGAAGTCTCAAAGAATCAATGACACATGATAAAAGCTAGAAGTAATAGGTTTGCCCCCGGGTCATGAGGACTCACCAACAATCTTCAAGTGAAGACAAAATTTAACTACGATGATGGGGAGGAAAATGGCTGCCCACACCTACATTGTGATATAATGTAGACATACAACTATATATTAGTACGTTTGAATATACTAGTATGTGATTAAAACAACACAAAATGAATCATAATGTACAAGTAATTATTTAAATAACAAGATGAAAGAGCAGTAGAATCATAAGTAGGTACAAATGGGATCAATGTATAAGTATATCTTTAGGGCATGTAGTAAAATAAGGAATTAAAAGTAGTCAATAAATTATGATGAAGACTATACAAATGTGAGAAGTAACCATAACCGACAACAAGACCTTGCGAGCTATAACATACAATCTCAATGCCTACCTGTACATAAAAGAAAGGGAGCCTACTTGCCAAGCTATGACTCTACCTCGTTAAGCAAGTAACACAACTAGATGGATCTACTAGCAAAACTCATATTGGAAGCATAATCCTACGGTGGAACATTGTTATAAGACTAGAAGCATCATAAAAGGACCCCCTACGTCGAGCCCTCACCTCAATTCCTATTTGGTGCTAAATTAACATCCCATGAAATGCATAACATAAGGGATAGAATCATACTTGTCATAAATAAATTCATGCTTGTCAAAGTCCATAAGCTCACCATAAATCATATTTCATAGCATCATGTTCATAGAGTAGCTCATTTTCATAATTTGTTTAAAGTGGAGTATACGACACATCATCATCACACTTTATATCAAGAGGAATTGTGTAAAGTCGGGTGTACGTCCCATCATCATTACACCTTACATAACATGCTAGAACACTTAAAATCACATGGCCATGGCTTGCAATGAAGGAATGGGATGGAACTATGAATTTCAACTCAATTAGCTAGAAGTCATGTAATTAATATAAAATCAAGCATAATTATATAATAAGATCAATTGAATCAACACTAAAATAAACCCATTTGTATGTTCATGAATCCCTAAACAGATCAAGTAAGGAATTTCTCCTAAATCATCAAATCATGCAATTAGAAAATAATTTATACTAAATTAGGAAAATAAGCAATAGTAGAAGCTCAATTTGTAAAAGTAGAGGAGAATTCAATAGATCCATAAAAGAATTATAAGCCTTAGATAGCCATGTAGAGAGTTCAAGTAGGAAATCATGAAACTCATGCAAATATTATAATTCATAGAAAAATAGAGTAAAAATTATGAAATAAATCATGATTCAAGGGAATGAATAGAAATTTAAAAGACCCATGAATTATACATTCTTGAAATTAGATGAAAAATGAGGAATCAAAGGAGCTCCATAGATGCAAGGTGTCCATAGATGAATGCCCACATACCTTTAGGAAGACTCCATAGAATCTTGAAGAATATTATCAGAATTTGATGAATAACTTGAGAATTCTTCGGTCTTCAATGGGGATTGAGAGCCTTGGAAAAGGACATATTTTGGGATTTGAGGAATTAAGAGTGATGGGGCTATAATTGGGATTTTGGGATATTTAAAAAGCAGGTTTCCAGCCCTTAAGTTGTCCAGGTGTCATGACCCAAAATTGAATTGTGACTAAAGAAAATATAGTAAAGAAAAAGCAACACATGATATACTTTCAAATTTCAAAACTTAGAGTCAGGAGTACAAGAACATCTAAAGTAGTACGAATGAGTAAATACACTGTCTCAAATGAAATATACAATGTTGTTTGATAATATCTAATACAATGTTTGGAGTGAAACAATAAAGGAAAATCTCATGGGATTCACGGTGACTCGAAGTCTGAGCCTCACCACTAAGACCTGGATAGATGGAGAGTACCTTTGCTAAAATGAATCAACTATCCAATATAGGTTTCTGTCCTTGATCTATATGGAGGAAACAAAATATGGGTGAGTAGACTGAAATATTCCTAGTAAGTTTAACCGACTGGGTAAGCCAAATCGAATAAACATGTAATAATGAAGAATCCTATCACCTGCAAGGAAAGGATTGGTGCACAATATGAATGTGAATAAGAATATAATAAAGTAGCAATAACAGTCAATGATGTAATGCACATGTATTGTACGAATGCAATGTATAGGGTAGAATTATAGCAGACTCTGTCGCCGATGTGCACATTTACCGAGCTAAAGCTATTAGGTAAAACCCATAGGGTCTCGTCAGACTATATACAAAATTTCTCAAGTTTCACGATGGTCGCTAGAGTCGATGACACCTCAACAAACTTTAGCGCTGTAAAGAGTTCTCCAGTATCACGACAGACTCTGGCGCTAATGATTCCTCGACGGACTCTGGTACTAGTAGGGAGATATCAAGTATCATATCCATCTCAGGCGCCGATAAATAGATATCAAATAATACTATTGTCTCAAATAGCATAGTGTATCCGATACAGATGTAATATGATATGTATACATGCCAATGCCACACTACCAGTACATATCTGCAATATTACATGATAATGATATGCATAATAGACAAACATCACAAAGGCTATGTCAAGTGCATCAACTAGTACCACAAGGCCATCAACAAGTCTTATATCATCACCCTCTCATCAAAAATCAGAATGTCAATAAAATGGACTTTTCGAGTACCAAAATATGCTTATATATCTCAACTGTATCACAATTATCATCATTTTACCACATAACTCTCCCAAATGGTGTCACAAGTCTTATATTATCATAATGTCCAACATATCTCAATTGTCAAGATTTCATCTTAATTCATTTATAGAATCACAAATTACTTAAATTTTGGCTAATCGGTACTACATTTCTATCACAATTCTATCACACTGATCCGATTTCTCATGAATCAATCTATATCTTACAATCATCACATGAACATATCTAATAAGTCAAATACAGTCCCAAAAAGGTTAGTTGAACCTACCTCTATGTCGAAATTTTACTCGAACAAGCTTTCAATCAACTCAAGCCTCCAAAAGTTCCCCGAATCGATCAATCTCTATCAAAAATAGATACTACACATCAAGAGATGTTTTTTAATACCTATAGTCACATGAATTGGGCTTAGGGGCAAAATGGTCAAAAGTAGGACTAAAATTTAAAGTTTTTGAATTTGGAAATTGACTTGAAATTATGAATCTACGCGAGAAAATGAGTTTATGGTCTAAAATCTCACTAAAATGGAGTTCAAATTGAAGGAGAAATCATCGTTTAAAGCTTACGAAACATAGACCAAAAAATGCCCAATTTTGAATACTCAAAATCATGAAATTGAAGACAACTTTGAAATAAAAGTCATAAAAATTAATCAAAATGATGTTAGGAGCACTCACCCAAAATAAATCTCCAAAAAGTCCCATCCAAAATCGCCCCGCACCATAAAGCTTGACATATTGAAAAATGAATAAAAATGAACGTTCCATGAATAAAAGATTACATAGACACAATTACACTCTGCGAATGCGGAGAGTGAAATAGAAGGCCTCCACGAATGCAAAGGACCCCACTGCAAATGTAAAGAAGGGAAAGTTGCCAGACCTCTGTGAACGCGGGGGTCATGTCCACGTACGTGGTATAGATCGGTGACAGCACTAGAAAGCTTGCACTAGCAATATACAAATAAAATCAAAACTCAGATTGACCCTAGAAACTCATCCCGAATCAGAATTATATGTATCTATACCAAAAAAAAATGATCTTGACTCACCAGAATAATCAAAATTCAATTTCGATATCTCCTCGATACAATTACCAATGCAAGTCAAATAAACTAGTTGAAAACTCAAAAATATCAAAACTTCTCTTGACATTTTCAAAAATTATGATGGGACCATTTCTAGCATTAGTTTCACCATCTGGAACTACTTGAACTGTCAAAATTTCGGTCCAAGCTTTCGAACTCCGAATGTTGATTAAAGTCAAACTTTTTCTTTGAATACAACTAAAAATGTAGATTCGGGTCTAAAAAATTTATTTCAACTCCAAATTTAATTCTAACTTCGTCTAGACCAGATTCGACGTTTCAGAGCTAATGAAATTGATGGATTTCCTATCTAACACTCAAAACTAAGAATGGTACTAAAACTTACTTTTTTAATAATTTAAACTTCTACAAATGCGAAAACATACATTTTTAACTTTTAAAACTCAGATTTCAGCTCCAACAATACAAATAGTCTAAAATAGGCTCAAAGGAACTTATAGAAGGGCAAAATAGTAATTTTATAGATAGATTAAAACATGACCAATCAGGTCATTATATTATGCATCACTACAAATAATGTTTGTCTTCGAACATAAAAGGAAAAAGAACAAATTGAAGCCTAAAAAAGGCGAGGATATTTGGCTCGCATATCTGACTCCAACCCCAAGAAGCCTCTTCAACTGAACAGTGTCATCACTGAACCTTCACTGAAGATATATCTTTGAATCTCAACCTTCAGACCTATCTAAAATGGCTATTGGCTTCTTCTCAAATGATAAATCTGAACCCAACTCAACTGAATCATAAGAGATCTTGTGGGACTCATCTAGAATGTACTGACAAAGCATCAAAATACGAAAACAGGGTGAACAACTAATAATCTCGGCGGCAAGGCCAACTCATAAGCCACCTCACCAACTCTCAAAATCTCAAGTAGGCCAATGAATCTAGGACTAAGCTTGCCTCTATTTCTGAATCTCATCACACCCTTCATGGGTAAAACTTTCATCCAAACACTATCACCAACAGAGAACTCAAGTGGCCTAACCCTCCAGTCGGCACAACTCTTCTAGCAGCTTTGAACTGTCAAAAGTCTACTCTGAATCTGTTAGACATGGTCCATGGTATCGTGTAACAAATCAACACCCAATACCTCGGTTGAACCTGAATAGAACCATTCGATCAGCGATTTACACCTCCGATAATACAAAGCCTTAAACGGTGCCATTTGAATGCTGGAGTGATAATTGTTGTTATATGCAACTCCGCCAACGGTAAGTGGTGGTCCCTATTGACATCCCGAAGGCACAACGTCACGACAACTCATAAGAAATAATTAAATTAAGAGAATTTTAAACAATGTATTGTTTGATTTTAGGAAAATTATTTGATTTGGGAGTCGCTACCTAATTTTAAGAATAATTGAGAAACTAATTTATTATTTACAAAAAAATAATTTACGAACCAAAATTCTAAGTAAGGGTTCAAGTTATTCCAAAGGGAAGGTATTAGCACCCTTGAGAATCCACAACTATGGGTCCCAACTGAACTCATTTTTTCAATTTGATGAGGAGATACATAATACAACATAAGTATAATAATCAGAAGATATACAAAAACAATAAAATGAATAGTGACATGAGGAACGTCTTAAATTTGATACAAGTCAATAATACACACAATAATGAATAAATAAAAAAAGTAAAAATGATAATTAAAGATAGCATCCGTCTTATATACACGACCTTGGAAATTAATGGTAATTTCTTCATCAGTCAATTTCGACAAATAATATATGAATATGTGGGTCCCATTTAAAGATAAAGAAAGTAAAAAAGATGAAAAAAAAAAGTTAAAGTCAAAAAGAGAAAAGAAAAAGTTAGAGTAAGAAAAAAAGGGAAACATGCAGGGCCGAAAAAATATGTGGGGCCAAGAAAATGCAGAAATTTAATTTAAAATACCCCAAAAAATTAAAATGCATCATCTAATGAGCTTCTTTTAAAATTAACTAAGCAAAATAATTAATTCAATGATGAACTACTTAATCTTGAATAATTTATAACTAAAATTTTAGATTTAATACGTGACAAATATGAACCTAAATTAGATTTTTATGTCTTTATTAAATGGGAGGCCTCGAAATCTAATGGATAGATTTTTCATTGGACATGATTTAATAAACAACATTATTAAATAATGATAGCAACCTAATTATGTCAATCAATAAAGTAAAGAAACAACAATTATATTAATCAATAAAGGAGAAGAAATAACAATTATACCAATCAATCAAGCGAAAGAAATAATAATTATGATGAAGAACAAATCAATAAAGTAAAGAAGCAATAATAATGATAAGAAAATGCAAGAAAATCTAAAGCTTAAAGCAATACCAAACTATTTTCTAATTGCAAATCTTATGCATCAGTTTAACAAATACTATGTGCGTGAATTCAAATTCAAATTTCTTAATTTTAATATGCCATGACTATTAATCTAAACTAAACTTTTTCATCTTTTTTAATGGGGAGACCTTGAAATTCGACGAATAGATCTTTTATTGGCCAAATTTATATATTTAAACTTAATTAGAAAAACTATTCAAAATAAATCTTACGATGACGTAACAATGTTAATAATTCCTAGGCAATAATAGGAATGCGGCATTGAATAAACAAATAACCAAAAATACAAAACAAAATGGAAGATTCCTACATACACAACACATAATTAAAAGAAACTGACACAATCACTTAACAATTAACTCAAAATACGATTTAACAATAAATCAATAATTAATGAGCAAAATAATATAATATAGGATCTACACAAAATCACCTAGACCTGCAAACAACCAATATTTGGAAGAATAAAAAAATATTTAGAAAAAGAGCAACGAAAAGATTATCAAATTAACTATGCCAAAACTATGCAACCAACAAATAATATAATAAAATTAACAATCTCGCAAAGCAAAAACAAGATCAACTCAAGAGATTCATTTAGGAAACTAAGAAACACATAGAATAAATCCAACAGAAAATAACATAAAATAAATAGATACATATAGCCCAACACAAAAATGAAGGATCTGAGTAAAACCAATGCTATAATGCATAAATCATCAAAACGCAACCAAAATCAACTTAATGAATATGTATTAGATAACAAAACTAAAAAAAATGATAAGTGACAGTGGTGTATTGTTAACTTACCGAAGCTTGTTGAAAAATGGAAATTATTTGACTAGAGCAATAATTTGTGAGCACTGGTGATTCTCCGACGGCATGAGATCCTTGTTGGTTGGTTGTTGGTTGTGGCTTTGATGTTGCTGTTGTGGTGGGTTTTTCGGCGAGATTTCGGAGATTAAGGGGCAATTTAATGGTGGTGGTTTTGTGACATTTTTGGGTCTGTCTTCCGATGGTTTTTGGGAATGGTTTTGGGAGCTATTTCAGGTCGGTTTTTGGGTGTCATGGGTGGTGTTTTGCTGGCAGCCATGGTCGTTTTATGGTGGAGCTGTAGGTGGCGTTTTCTTGTAGTTTTGGTCAGGATTTTGGTGACGGGATGGTGGGTCATTTAAGGGGCTGATTTGTTGGTTTTGGAGTGGCATTTGGGGGCGGAAATGGTGGTGTTGCAGCTGATTTCGTGGCTGATTTTGGTGCTAGTTCAGGCAGATTTTGGGTGGAGTTTGGATGGTAGAAATGGAGGTTTTGGTGATGAGAAGGAGAAGAGAAGAGGTCATCATTGAGGATGGTGAGGAGTGGGGAGGAATGGAGTTTATGAAGATGGAAGAGTAAGAGGGGCCGCTAGTAGAGAAAAAATGAGAGAGAAAAAATGAGAGGAAAAAAATGTCTTTAGGGTTTAGTTTGTTTGGTATATATGGGAAGAATGATGTTTGATCTCAATCGTAGGATTGAACGGTTGAGATTTGAATGAAGCAAGTCAGATCTGAATTAAAAATGGGTATTTGAATTAAATTAAAATGAAATTGGGTTAGGAATTTAATTGAACCACAAATTGACTCAAATTCTAATATCTAAAAATAAGAATAACTATGAAAATTAATCTAAAATCATCCAAAAATATTTTTTAAACTTTTAAAAATTCAATATAAAAAGTATGAACTTTTAGAAGTGTTGGGCCAAAATTGGGTGTCAATGGTCCCATCGAGCTCCAAAATCAATCACATAGGCCCTAAGCATGTCTTCCAACACCTGATTGGTGCACTTGAACTAACTATCAGTCTAGGGGTGAAAAGTTGAACTCAAATCTAATCGGGTGCCTAAACTACACTGTCGAGACTTCAAAAAATGGGAGGTGAACACAGATCCTCTGTATGATATAATAGATGCTAGCACTCCATGCAATCTGACAATGTCCTGGATATACAACCTAGCCAACTGCTCCTGCACTGTAGCTAGTATTCACTGGTAAAAAGTGAGCCAACTAGGTCAAATGATCAACAACCACCTAAATTGAATTGAACTTGCTCAATTCCATGGGAAAACCTAAAACAAAATCCATAGTCACCCGCTCCCATTTTTATTTAGGAATGGGCATCCTATGCATTGATCCATCGGGCCTTTGGTGCTAATACTTGATCTTTTTGGCAATTCAAATACTTTGCCACGAACTCAGTTATGTCTCTTCTTTTACCGAACCACCAATAATGTTGTTTTAGATTATGGTACATCTTTTCCATACTTGAATGGATGGAATATCTAGCACAATGGGCCTCTTACAATATCAATCTTATCCAATCCCCTATCTTAGGCACACAAACCCTACCATTTATCTTTAATATGCCCTTAGAATCAATAGTGGTTGCTTTTGCTTCACCTCTCAACACTTTATCACAAATCAAGCATAGTCTAGTATCCTCAAACTACGAGCACAAATCTGATCAAGCAATGATGATCTAGCCTCAACAAAGGCTAAAATTCTTTGAGGAGGGAAAATATCCAATCGATCTATCTATCTAGCATGCGACTGAACCTCCCAATCTAAGAGTCACTCCTCATCCCTAATGAATGCCAAGCTCACCATACTAGAATCCTTTCAGCTCAAAGCATTGGCCATCACATTTGCCTTCTTGGGGTGATATAAAATAGGGATGTCATAGTCCTTAAGCCGCTGCAACCACGTACACTGTCTCATGTTTAGATTAGGCTGAGAAAGATGTAATTGAGGCTCTGATGATCGATAAAGATCTGACAATGCACTCGATAAAGATAATGTTGCCCCAACTTTAATGCAAACACAACTGCAACCAACTCCAAATCATGGGTAGCGTAGTTTCTCTCATGCACCTTCAACTGGCTAGAGGCATATGTTATGACCTTTCCCCTTTTACATCAATACACCACCCAAACTCACTCCAAAAGCATCACAATATACCACAAGTGGCACTCCCTCCTCGGGTAAGGCAAGAATAGGTGCTAAAGTCAATAAATCCTTGAGCTTTCGAAATCTCGCCTCACACTTCTTTGACCACTAAAACACTACATCCTTTTGAGTAAGTGGGGTCAATGAGGCTGTTATAAATCAGAATCCCTGAACTAACCATTGATAATACCCCGACAAACCAAGAAAACTCCAAATCTTAGTCATAGAAGTAGGCCTAGCCCACTCACTAATAGCTTTCACCTTGGCCGAATCTACCATAATACCTTTCTTAATGAACACATGCCTGTGGGAAGCCATAGATTCCAGCCAAAACACACACTTTAAGAACTTTGCATACTAATTCTCTTCCCTCAATCTCTAAAGTGCAGTCCTCAAGTGCTGAACATGATCGACCTCACTCTTGAAATAAACCAAGACATCATCTCTCAACATAATCACAAATATGTCTAAGTTGGATTTGAACACTCGGTTCGTCAACTCCATAAAAGCAATAGGTATATTAATCAGCCTGAATGACATAATCACAAACTCATATAACAGGTCTTGATAGCTATCTTTGGGATATCAAACTCCCAAACTCTAAACTGATGATAGTAGATAAGGGCTTAGTGTTCGGCTCCACATCAATAGCAAAGTCAATATCACAATCCGGAGGGATACCAGGTAAGTTAGTAGAGAACATATTTATAAGCTCTCTAGCAACCGTTGTGGTCTCCAATGATGGTGGCTCATGAGAACAAGTCAAACATGAGCCAAATAGGCTAAGCATCCCTTTTCCATCAACCTATAGGCATGCATATAAGAAATAACACCCTTAGGACAGCAGTCCACACCAACTGAGGTAAGTTAGGGCAAGATAAAGTCACAGTCTTCACGTGGCAGTAAAAAATAGCATGGTAAGGTGACAACCAATCCATGCCTAATATTACATCAAAGTCAACTATATCCAAAAATATCAAGTCAGCAACAGTGCCTCTCCCCCATAAAAGTTACAACACAACCCTAATATACTTGATTCACCACTAAAGATTCACCTACTGGGGTGAAAACGCAAATAAGCTTAGCAAGTAGCTCATATATAACATTAATATCAGAAGCAAAATAGGCTAACATATAGGAATAAATAGAAACTAGATCGAATAAAACTGAAGCTGAATGATGGCACACTCGAACTATACCTGTGATAACCATATTAGAGGCCTCTGCTGCAGCTCTATCTAGGATAACATAGCAGACTGTACACCCACCACCAGCCTGTGGGCCTCTACGGGCTCCACTTTCAACTGTGCCATGACCTCTCTTTATACAACCCTCATGCCCTAAGAGGTGTCTCTAGCTGCTGGTGCTGGATGGGCTGACTGAGACCTTGAAGCTTAGATGGGAAGTGCGCGATATGGACAATGGTTGGCGGCCCAACCTCATCATAAACATAACAAGCTTTGGTATCATGTCCCTAAGTTGATTGTTCTGAAGAACCACTACATATGGATGTACCAAGAGAGCTATCACGACCTATCTGAATAGGGCTAGACCTGTCAACACTGTTAGATATGGGGATAAAGCTATATGTACTGCCGGCACTACTGTGAAACTCTCAATCTTATGGTAGGGGTCCATTAAACTGGCCATACCGCCAAAATCTCTTCCTGTAACACCCCTACACTAATGCTATATAAATTAATCATGTTATGGTTTAGTCAAATTAGCGTCAATTCTTGAAAATGCTTCAATCTCGTCTTAACGGGCAATATGTGAGTCTAAATGTTTAAGAGGGTTGAGGGTGTATATGTGTTGGTGTTAAATTGAGGATATATTATCCCTATACTAAGTAAAAGGATTGAGGTCA
>JAOTQJ010138412.1:0-40106 GCA_025642045.1 Solanum sejunctum | reverse complement strand
ACGAGAATCAAGCGCTTTCAAGAATTGACGCTACTTTGATCAAACCATATCAAAATTTATTCCCATACTATTAGTACCTGTAAAATGTGGGGTGTTACACATAGATAACTAGCCTAGCCTAGTAATACAAATACACAATATAAATAGTTTTAACAAAATCACAGTTCAAAATTACAAGCCGTAACTCACAAGTAATAATACAATTAATCACAAGAATCACATCATGCACACAAGGTTATGCAAGAATGGTATGCAATGCTTATATAGTAACACCACAAGAACTCGACCTCATAACATCATTGGCAAGGACCTCAACATCACCTATAAAGACCTCGACGTCATATAATCGTCTATAACAATCTTGACATCATAATATCAGTGGCAAAGATCAAAATATCACAACGTCACCGATAATGACCTCAGTATCACATCTCGATCGATAAAGACCTCACCCCTAATTTTCATTATCTTACACATATTAGTATCTAAAACCAATGCAAATGACATAGAATGAATTGATCATGAGATGGAGTACACAAACAAATTCAATAGGGACAAGTAGTATAGGGTATTATCCTAATTACTAACTTAGTCCATCAATTATCTAAGTTTATTCATAAATTAATAATCATAGTTATTAGATAGTCCTAAATACCATTTAAAATTTATTAAAAAGATATTTTATGAAAGTAAGAAGATAGATTATCAAAATAATATTATGGGTCATTACACTTACAAACAAATTGATAAGTTGTAGAAAAGCTAATGAGCTCTTAAATTTTTGATATCATTGCAAATAGCCTTTTTTGGCTTTATTATTGGAAAAAGAATAATTTATACTTTATTTATCCTTTGAGTAAAGAGAGAATTCACTCTTATAATGTTATGATTGAAGTTTGATTATGAATTTTTTTGACTAACAAATCCATTTTATATGATAGTTTTGACTTGTGCGCTTTATAAATTAGTAACTATTGAAGTATTCCAGAAGTATAACTTCGTTAAGTGCATAATGTTTAACAAATTCAGTTTGTGTAATAGATGCATGTTTTATAAATTCCATTATCATATATATATATTGATACTTATCTAAGAGCAACATTACAATATAGTTGATATATAACAAGGAACAGCTCAAGCACATTAGTGGCCTAAGAAAAAAAATGAATGGATATGCAAGGCCTCATATCTCAAAAGATGGAACTAAGACTTATCAATATATTTTCCAAAATATTAGGCACAGGGTGCACTTCAAAGGACCCTTCATGGACAATAGGCGCACATTAATACCTATGAAAAGTGTTGTGGGAATCATCCTTAAGATCATTTTGGACGCTGCCAAGGAAGAGTTCCACCACAGAACCCTCCATAGCTCGTGGTCTCCACCACGACTCGTGGAGGGTCTCTGGAGTGCACCTTCCATAGGATGCCAAATTTTTTATGTCCAAGGGTCCTACCACAAACCTACTGGGGGTCATGGTGCATACTACGGTTCATGATAGTGTTTTTGCGCAGTGTATCGCCTAGTTTGTAAGTTTGATTTCGTAAGGACATTTTAAGTTCTTTCTCTAATTCCTAAACCATTTTTGGACATTCTTTAAAGTAAAATACCCTTCATAATTCTATTTTGACCTCATCTAGCCTCTATTCACTACTCAAACAATTAGACTCCAAATTTCTCTTCTAAATCGCTCACAAGTCTACTCTCAAGCTCAAGTGAAAAATCCTTCAAAGAACCTTAAAGTTTCAATTCAAATTCATCTTTAGTCCTTCAATTCTACTTAAGGTATGTGAGATTCATCCATGGGTACCTTCCACCCATGGAGCATAACGTATTTTCCCACTAGTTCATCTAATTTCAAGCATTATCAAATTAGAGTTTTCATGACTTTGATCTCAAATGTTGCGATCGTGATATGAATTACTTTTATATGATGGGATACGCATGAACTACATCCGATTTACAAGACTTACATGATTTACATGAGATTTCTTCAATTATGCTATGATGATTCATGTATGGGTAATCTCAATTATGATTCAAATGATCTTTAATTAAATGATCATGCATGTATACTCAATTATCATGATTTTCATTTTGATATTTATGAGCCTATGTTATGCTCCTATCTCCCATCACATGATAATGCATGTACAAGGTTTTCAAATAAGCTTATGATTATTAATAGGGTATGTAGAAATTTGCGATTGACCTAAGGTCCTTACGGGGAGATTCAAAATTTTGAAAGATGACTAGCAACCCTAGTAAAGGATTTAGGACTTTAAGATTGACCTGGAATCCTTATGGGAAGATTTAGGATTCTGGAAGGCAACCTAAGACCGTCGTATATCATAATTACTACTATGCATGATGTTATGAATTGTTAGACTATGATCAAGCATATGATGATATTATACAAGTATGAATTATGATGACTTATGATGATTTATGACAAATATGTCTTCATATATAGATTATGTATTCTGTGGGATGTTGACTTCGCACTGTGAGGACTTTGAAAGATACCATTGTTCCATAACTACATACCACCATAGGAATGATGATGTTTCTCAATATGAATTGCTAGTGGATCCACGTAGATTATGGTACGACATGGAGAGTCCTACCTTGCCAAGTAGGTTCCCCTTTTTTCTAATGTAGGAGAAATATTGAAGTTTCATGTTATAACTCACATGGCCTTATTATTTGTAATCATGACCCACTTATGTTCATGTTTTATTTTATCCTATATCATTACACTCATGGCATATTGGTATGTTGATCCTTTCTCGACTTTGGATATGGAGCCAACATAAGTGAGGGGTTCATCTAAACTCCTTTTAGAGAAAAATTATATTATTTATATAAGGTTAAAATATTTTTTTATGTATATATAATAAATATTGAATCTCCTTCGACTAGTTTGTGCGTATTTGCTTGTTCAAGTTTTCAACCCCCTTAATTAAAATTCTAGCTCTGCCATATATACATATCTATATATATTACTTGTTGGACATGATGTATGATTCTATGGCTTATGTATTCCATGTTCCCTTATACTTCAGTTTACAACTATGCTTACCTTCCATTTATGTTGCCACACCTTGGGAGGGTACCCTAGACGTATCCGACACCCAAACTCCATGCCTAGGTCTAAGTCTTAATCCTCCAATTACCATGAATTTAATATTATTCATTAATGCATTGCATCCAATATTTAATCACGTATATTATTTGTCAAATCAGAAACATGTCACTGCCAATACACTAAATAGCTAAATGGTAAGGAATAATGATATTCATATTCCTCGAAGACCACCACTACATTCGATTAGGGAAACATAATAAGACAATAATTTTTCAACTGATTCCATGCATTATAATAAAATAGTATATAATTTCTTTTTAGCATTCCAACAAGTAATTGACATCATCATTGCTATTTATTTCTCTTGTTCCCCCACCCACTAAAATAATCCATACTTTCCAATTCTATTTTCCTTTCCTTTGTTTCTTTCCCACAAATCTAATGTAAAATTATACACACATCTACATATTCATGAATACAAAAGGAGAGAGATTTGGCGAAGTCATACCTGAAGCGGTGTACGGTTGTTCTTCATTGTCCGTTTCTATCGTCTTCTCTCTCTCTCTTCTTTTTTCTAATCTATTTATGAATTTAATAAATAGGGACAAGTAGTATAAGATATTATCTTAATTACTAACTTAGTCCATCAATTACATTAGTTATTAAAATTTATTCATAAATTAGTAATCATAGTTATCAGATAGTCCGAAATACCATTTGAAATTTATTAAAAGGATATTTTATGAAAACAAGAGGACTGATTATCAAAATAATATTATGGGTCACTACACTTACAAACAGATTGATAAGCTACAGAAAAGCTGATGACCTCTTAATTTTTTGATGTCATTGCAAGTAGCCTTTTTAACTTTATTAATTGAAAAATAATTACTTATACTTTATTTATCCTTTGAGTAAAGAGAGAATTCTCTCTTATAATGTTATGATAGAAGTTTGATTATGAGTTTATTTTTACCAAAAAATTATTTTATATGATATGACTTGTGCGCTTTATAAACTAGTAACTATTGAAGTATTCCAGAAGTATAACTTCGTTAAGTGCATAACGTTTAACAAATTCAATTTGTATAATAGATGTTGTTTTATAAATTCTATTATCATATATATGCTGCTACTTAGGCTAGAGCAACATTACAATATAGTTGATATATAATAAGGAACAGCTCAAGCATATTAGTGGCCTAAGGAAAAAATTAAATGGAGGTACAAGGCCGCATATCTCGAAAGATGGAACTAAGACTTATCAATGTGCTTTCCAGGTACAAGGTGCACTTCAAGGAATCCTTCACGGATAGTAGGAACACATTAATACCTATGAAAGGGGTCATGAGAATCATCCTTAAGATCACTTTGGAGGTTGCCAAGAAGGAGTTCCACCACAGAACCCTCTGCGGCTTGTGGTCATCACCACGACTCATGGAGGGTCTTTGAAGTGCACCTTCCATAGACTGCAAAAATTTTCATATCCAAGGGTCCTACCACAAACCCTACTGAGGGTCATGGTGCACACTATGATTCATGGTAGTGTTTTCGCGCAGTGTATTGCCTAGTTTTTAAGCTTGATTTCATAAGGACATTTAAGTTCTTTCCCAAATTCCTAAACCATTTTTGGATGTTTATTAAAGTAAAATGGCCCACATAATTCTATTCTGACCTAATCTAGTCTTCATTCACTCCTTAAACAATTAGAATTCAAATTTCTCTTCTAAATCGCTCTCAAGTCAACTCTCAAGCTAAAGTGAACAATCCTTCAAAGAACCTTAAAGTTTCAAGTCAAATACATTTATAGTTTTTCAATTCTCCTTAAGGTATGTAAGATTCATCTATGGTACCTTCCACCCATGGGCATAACCTATTTTCCCACTACTCCATCTAATTTCAAGCATGATCAAATTAGAGTTTTCATGACCTTGATCTCAAATGTTGTGATCGTGATATGAATTACTTTTATATGATGGAATATTCATGAACTACATCCGATTTACAAGACTTACATAATTTACATGAGATTTCTTCAATTATGCTATGATGATTCATATATGGGTAATCTCAATTATGATTCAAATAATTTTTAATAAAATGATCATGTATGTATTTACTCAATTATCATGATTTTCATTTTGATACTTATGAGCCCATGTTATGCTCCTATCTCCCATCACATGATAACACATGTACAAGGTTTTCAAATAAGCTAATGATTATGAATAGGGTATGTAGGAATTCACGATTGACCTAAGATCCTTACGGAGAGATTCAAAATTTTGAAAGATGACCAACAACCCTAGTAAAGGATTTAGGACTTTGAGATTGACCTGGGATCCTTATTGGA
The DNA here is from genome assembly GCA_025642045.1 of Solanum sejunctum. Classification (NCBI taxonomy): domain Eukaryota; kingdom Viridiplantae; phylum Streptophyta; class Magnoliopsida; order Solanales; family Solanaceae; genus Solanum; species Solanum sejunctum. The sequence goes on along the minus strand of JAOTQJ010138412.1, from coordinate 34,664 downwards.
AGATTTAGGATTCCGAAAGGCAACCTAAGACCCTGGTATTTCATAATTATTACTATGGATGATGTTATGAATTGTGAGACTTTGATCAAGCTTATGATGATATTATATAAGTATGAATTGTGATGACTTATGATGATTTATGACAAGTATGTCTTCGTGTATAATTTATTTATTCTGTGGGATGTTAACTTCACACTACGAGGACTTTGATAGATCCCATTGTTCCATAACTACATGCCACCATAGGAATGATGATATGTCTCAATCTGAATTGCTAATGGATCCACGTAGGTATGACATGTAGAGTCCTACCTTGGCAAGTAGGTTCCCCTTTTTTCTAATATAGGAGTAAAATTAAATTTTCATGTTACAACTCATATGGTCTTATTATTTGTTACGGTGACCCATATATATTCATGTATTATGATATCATACATCACTACACTCATGGCATATTGGTATGTTGATCCTTTATCTACTTTTGATATGGAGTGTGAGGGATTCATTCGAACTCCTTTCAGTGAAAAATTATATTATTTATACAAGGTTAAAATATTCTTTCATGTATATATAATAGATATTGAATCTCCTTTGACTAGTTTGTGTGTATTTGCTTTTTCAAATTTTGAACTCCCTTAATTAAAATCCTAGCTTTGCCACTATGTGTGTGTGTATATATATATGTATATTCCCATGCGTCACTCACCCGTTCGCCACTTTATTCTCAACTCTTCTCACCTCCTAGGCGAGACAATCTACCTTTAGCTAGGAGCCTTTTTTCCTTCTGTCTAGCTCCCCGAAAATAACATTTGACTTGTATGTGTTAAGCTTATAGCTAGCGTTCCTTCTGAGACAAGATCAAACTCTTCTTTTGAGTATGATTGGGCCCTGTAGTGGTAGAACCTAGTGAACCGGGCATACTATTTCCCAACCTTCTGTGAACTTTTCTTCTCTTATGATTTTTGCTACTTTCTTTTTGTTTGATAGTATTGGTCTCGTTTAGAGTATAGTCTAGTCACTCAACTAATCTACTCGTGAAGTGTATATATATTACTTGTTGGACATGATGTATGATTCTATGGCTTTTGTATTCCATGTTCCCTTATATTTCAGTTTACAACTATGCTTACCTTTCATTTATATTATCACACCCTAGGAGGGTACCCTAGACGTGACTGGTAGCCAGAGACTATTGCTAGTCCCCAACCGAATCACTTGGCTTTATCAAATTCATTCAATCAATAACTCAAAATAATTAGCGGAAGACTAAAGCAGGTAATGGGCTGTCATGCCCCGGAAGGGGACCCAAGACATGTCCGACACCCAAAGACTATCGCTAGTCCCTAAGCAACCCATTTAGCCTCATCACATTCGTTCATTCATCCAATCTGCTAATCAGCAGAAGACATAAAGAATATAAATGGGCACCTCTATCAAGTCAGAAATAATTGTATAAATGAAAGGCTAGTAGAAAGAACTTTCTTACAATCTTAACCATCAACATCCGACTTTAGTCTATAAAACCTCTATCACTATCAAGTGGTGCCAATTACAGACACATGGCTATGTTAATCAAACTAAAGCTAATAAATGTCTAATTCTAAACCAATATGAAAATAATAGAATAGATCCTCCGAAGTAAGGGAGGCTTACCAATCAGCTGAATGTCCAAGATTCTTAACAATGCGCTTGTTGATGATCTCTAATACCTGCTTCTGCATCATAAAATGATGCAGTGTAGAATAACATCAGTATGTGAAATATACGATATATAAAATAGCTAAATAAAACCAAAACAGATAGAATAATATGAAACATCAATCAACATCAAGGATAATAACAAATTAACATGTCAAATTTCTATCTAAAGCCAGAATAAAAGAGTATTCAACCCATCAAACCTCATCAATCAAATCAGTCTTATCTCAGAGGGTAACTTGTCTCATCATATCTCATCTCGACTCGGAGTACACAAGGTGGTAACTTTCTAAGAGGTCTTCTTATCCGATAACACTCACTTATGAGCCAGTTATTGAGTAATAATCTCGCTGATGTTGCCATAGCCATTTCGTACTTGTCAGGTTGGGAAGGAATCGAATCCACTAGCAACCACCAACCAATAAAACAAGTCTTCTATTGTTTTAGGAACTCTATCAAGAAATAACCACAATGAAATGTGATGCTTCAAATCCACTAGCCATTACGTAGTTTGGCGTGTGTGAGTTGGATTAACTCTTACTCTTTTGGTGCTCGATACTCCTCCCATGACTCAATGCTCATAAGACACTCTGTCCCGATCAAACTATCCTAATCAAATCATCTCAAATCAGCCTCGTGGAGGCACTTTCTTTCAATTAGTCTCATAGAGAATCTAATCATCTTATCAATCAACATCTCAATCAATAGGTCAAGGTTTAAAACAATCATTAGGGAATAATTGAATATGCAGATCATTAGAGTTCATTTATGGAGACTCGTGGGACTTTCAAGCTCTATCAACTCATAATTATTCTCATATTTATAATCATAATCTCTATCAACATTCTCAGTTAACATTCCAAACTCAATCCTATCTTCATTTATGCATGCTTTAAAAATTATTATGCAGGGTTATGCAATATCTCATGACAAATATTTAATTCAAGAATGATAAGTTTATGATGATCATCAACATATGAAAATATATGTAAGTAATATAATTTTCAAGAAAATTTTTAAAAAACATTCAAGAATCATGTATATAGACTCATGAACTATCAGCACTCATCTAAGACCATCTATGGGGAACATGAGAGAACAATCTCGTACTTTTAGTTTAGCCTAACATACCTGGGATCAAGCTTTAGCAGTCAACCTTCAAGAATTTCCTTAACTTCTTCAATCTACACTTCCCTCTTCTCTCCTCTCTCTCAATGCTAGTCTTTTAATGACTTAGAAAGGACATAGAATGAGGTTTTAGACCCTATTTACGTATCAAAATGACCTAATTTGATCATACTTTTAGTTTAGAAGGGGTTGAAAATTGATCAAAATGCCCCTTAAATTAAAAAGAAAAATTTCAACTCAAAATTTTCCAGTTCGCGATGTGGACTGGGCGTGGACATATATACATTTTTTCAAATTTTTTTCGAATGAGTTTTCTAATTCTTGTTGAAAAAATTGAAAAAAATAAGTGTAGGTCCTCGTCCGAGGAGCGTCGTGCCTTGGGCATGCACCGACACTGGAATTCTTCTTGGATCGAAAAATAACCTTTTAATTCGATGGCTCTAAAATCCAAACAAGACAATTTTTCCACTCAATTGTTTATGTTGATTGTATATACAACAACAACAACAACATTACCCCAATGCCTCAAAGGCTCCCGTCCATTGCGGGGTAAGGGGGGTCGGATGCACGCAGTCTGACCCGTATGTTTAAAAACATAGTGCGACTGTTTCCATATGACCCATGATGAGCGTCAAAAGTTGCATTGACTAGCTGCTACTTCACAGTTGAAAGAAGCGCAGACAGTTTAAAGAGCCATTTTGCTTTATTCCATCATATCTCAAAGCCAAAAAATAGTGAATCTTTAGATATGCGATCTCAAATTCGCAAATAGAGCATGGAAAGATGCGTTATGCATACTTCTCTATTCTAGAAGTATTTTGATAATCTCCCTTGGGATCATTCGTCCTCGAATGATAAGTAAAAGTGGATATTAAGGCACAAATAGAGTCAAAATTCATCTTATATTCACATCTATCTATCAATCTCTCCACTCTATCTCAATCATCAATCAACTCTATTCGAACTCAACAATAGACAATCAACTCAAGAAAATAATCATTTAGTTAAGGTTAAGGAAATTACCTTTAACATTCCTATTATTTGGCATGAGTAGGTGCAGAAATATAGCTTTTATCTCTTTCTCAACTTCCCATGTGGCTTCTTCAATGAATTGATTTCTCCACAGGACTTTGACTAAGGCTATCTCTTTGGTTCTCAACTTGTGAATCTGACGATCAAGGATTGGGACAGGAATTTTGTCATAGGTCAAGCTATCCTTCACTCTAATGCTATACACAGGGATTACCAAGTTAGGATCTCCCAAACATTTCTTCAACATAGACATGTGGAACACTAGATGAATTTATCTAACTTGGAAGGAAACTCTAATTCGTAAACAACCTTCCCTATCCTCTTCACAATATGATAATGTGCAATATAGTGTGGACTCAATTTACCCTTCTTTACAAATCTCATGACACTTTTCATAGGTGACACATTCAAATATCCAACCATTTACTTCAAACTCTAAATCCCTTCTCACATCGGTGTAGGATTTCTGGCAACTCTATGCAATCCTTAACCTCTCCTTAATGACCTTAACCTTCTCTATTGATTGATGGACAAGATCAGACCCAATCAACTCTACCTCTCCAACCTCGAACCACCCAATTGGTGATCTACATCTCCTCCGATAAAAGCTCCCTAAAGAGCCATCTAAATGATTATATGATAACTATTGTTATATGCAAATTCAATCAATGGTAGGTGATCGTCCTAATTTCCCTTGAAATTAAGAACACAGGCTCTCAACATATCCTCTAACATCTGAATTGTACACTTTGCCTAACCATCTGTCTGTGGATGAAAGGTTGTGCTCAAATTTACTTTGGTTGCCAATCCTTTTCGGGATAATCTCCAAAATTAGGAGGTGAATTGAGATCCTCTGTCTAAGATGACGGATAAAGGAACTCCATGTAACCTCATAATATCTGGGATTTACAACTGGGCGTACTTCTTCGTAGTGTTGGTTCTCTTAACTGATAAGAAGTGATCCGATTTGGTCATACTATCCACAGTCACCCATACCGAATCATGTTGCTTTTGGGGACCTTGGTAGAATAGTAATGAGGTATATATTAATCATCTCTCACTTCTATTTAGGAATCTCAAAGTTCTGAGCTAATCCACATGGCTTTTGATGCTCAACTTTCACTTGCTGACAATTCGGGCACTTTGAAAAAAAATTCAGTAATATCCCTCTTCATCCCACTCACCAATAGACTTCCCTCAAGTCATAGTAAATTTTGGTAGAGTAAGGAGTAATGGAGTATCTGGTGCTATGAGATTTAGACATGATTCTATCTAGAATACCATCAACATCTAGAATGCACAATCTACTCTGGTATCTCAACACCCCATCTCCCCCTTTAGAGAAGACCATCACTTTCTATTTATGGCAAGCCTCCTTCAGCTCGAGTATGATAGGATCTCGATCTTGCTTTTGTTTCACCTCTGCCACTAAGGATAAAATAGATCCATTGTTAACATTAACTCCTTCCTTATCAGTCTCCTCAAGTTGAACTCACAATCGAGCTAATCGATACACTTCTTTTACTAGCTCCTTCTTTCCTTCTTCAACATGGCTGTGCTACCCATTGACAACCTACTAAGAGCAACAACGATAATGTTAGCTTTACCTGGATGGAAGAGAATACTCATGTCGTAGTCCTTGAGAAACTCCAACCATTTTTTCTGTCGTAGGTTGAGCTCTTTTTGACTGAAGACATGCTAAAAGCTCTTGTGGTCGGTGAACACATCCACATACACTCCATACAAGTAATGGCGCCAGATTTTAAGTGCAAATACCACCGCTACCAACTCAAGATTATGGGTTAGATAGCTGCACTCATGGATCTTAAGTTGTTTGGAAGTATAAGCTATCACTTTTCCTCTCTGTATTAGCAAACATCCCAATCCAACTCTCGAAGTATCATAATAGATCAGAAAATCTTCTATGTCATCGGGCAAGGTTAGAATTAGTATAGTACCGTCTAGTCTTCAACTCTTGGAAACTCTTCTCACATTCGTCGGACCACTAAAACTTGACCTTTTTCTGAGACAACTTAGTCAATGGTATGGATAAGGAAGAAAATCCTTCAACAAATCTACGGTAATAGCCTACCAACCCCAAGAAACTTCATATGTCAGTTGGAGAGGTCAGTTTAGGCTAGTTCTTAACTACTTTAACCTTTTGAGCATCTACTCGAATGCTATCACCGAAAACAATATGGCCTGAGAAAGCCACAGACTTAAGTAGAATTAACATTTCGAGAATTTCACATACAAATCATGGTCATTAAGTGTTTGGAGGACAATATAATTCTGAGATAGTTTGCATGATCCTTTTCATCTCTTGTATACACTAAAATGTTGTCGATAAAAACAATCACAAACATATCAAGAAACTGTCTGAACACCCTATTCGTCAAACCCATGAAGGTTGCAGGTGCATTAGTCAACCCAAAGAACATGACCAAGAACTCAAATACGGTCGTATCTAGTCCTAAAGGTTGTCTTTGGAATATCAGATTTCCTCACTTTCAACTAATGGTAGCCAGATCTGAGGTCTATCTTTGATAAGCAAGAGGCACCCTAAAATTGGTCAAACAAATCATCTATCCTTGGGAGGGGATAATTATTCTTTATGATGACTTGTTAAATTACCTATAATCAATGTACATTTTGAGAGACCTATCTTTCTTCCGGACTAATAGTACAGGGGCACCCTAAGGAGAAATACTCGGCATTATGAATCCTTTCTCTAACAAATCTTTCAATTGTTCTTTCAATTCTTTTAACTTAGTGGGGGCTATCCTATAAGGTGGAATTAAAATAGGCTAGGTATAGAGAAGAACATCAATCCCAAAGTCCATCTCTCTATTAGGAGGGACTCCAGGCAGATCCTCAGGAAACACTTCTGGAATCTCATTCATAATCGGGACTGATTCAAAGGTAGGAGACTCAACATCATCAGATTTAACTCTTACAAGGTGATATATACAACCCTTAGTAATCATCTTTATAGCTCTAAGATAGGAGATAAACTTTCCTTTAGGTGCTGCAGAATCACCCTTCCACTCTAGAGTCAGTTCATTTGGGAATCCAAACTTAACGGTTCAGGCTCTACAATCAACGGAGGCATAACAGGCATGGAGCCAATTAATACCAAGGATCAAATCAAAATTGGTCATATCTAACTCAATCAGATCAATTATAGTATCCCTATGATGGATGGACACTACACAAGTTCAATAGACCCTCTCGGCCCAAATAGACTCACCCACGCATCAAAGGGTTCAAGAAGACTCTCAAGAGTTCTATCAAATCTACTAGCCACATAAGGAGTTACAAAAGATAATGCGGCACCAAGATTTATCAACATATAACAATAAATAAAAATGAATTGAATCATACCTTTCACAACATCTGGGTAGCTTTCTTGATTATGTCGACTACCTATGGCATACAAATAGTTTGTAGCTCTGCTTGCGCCTGACACAGTACCTCTCTGATTTCCTTTAGTTGGTGAGGCTGGTGCAGAAGATTGATCCCAATCATCCCACAGTGGATAATTTCTCTGATAGTGACCTGTTTGGCCATACTTATAGTATACATCACTCTCCTCGCGGCACTTACTCGTGTGTAACTTGTCACATGTACCACATGGTGTTTTACCCCGTGAACCTTAAGCCATACTAACTTGTGACTAAGACCCAAAGGCTCCAATATTCTGGGACTTCTGATCATTTTTGACTCTAGGCATAGGTGCACTAGCAGTTGATAGTGCTGAAAATCAATTACCATTGCCTTTTTTCCCAACCTCATGGCTGGATGTTTTAGCTTTTTTGCTTCTAAACTCCTCTCTATCATGCTGCCTCTCCTCATCAACTTGTTGTACAAAGCTCATCAGTCTCTCAATGTCCATATTACTCACTAGCATTTCTCCCCTATCTCTCTTGGGCCCTCTATTCAATCCATCAACATACATTCCCATTCCCCCCTCACATCAACAACTATGTCTGGAGCATAGCGAGACAATTGTGTAAATTCAGCCCATACTCTTGCATAGTCATAGAGCCATGTTTTAAGTTCAAAAACTCTTTTACCTTTTCCTCTCGTTGCTCCCTTGGGAAGAAGCGCCCTAAGAAAACATCCTCAAACATAGCCTAAGTCAGCACGGGGGCATCCTCTCCTCCATCCTTCTTCTATTAATCATACCAAATTCTGGCCACACCCTTGAGTTAGTAAGCAACCAGTTTCACTCTGTCAGCATCAGCCACATACATCACTTAGAACACTTTCTAAAGCTCCTCCACATTATTCTTAGGATCCTCAGTGGATTTACACCCTGTGAACTCAGGAGAATTCATCCTCAAGAATTCCCGAATTCTACAAGTGTCATGAGTATCCTATTGGCTTGCTTCTTGTCTCGCAGCAGGTGCTGTGACCGCATGGGCTAGAATATGAATGGCCCGGCAAAGCTCAATGATCTTAGGCATATTTATTCGCCTAAATAAACAAAAGTCCCAAAAATAAAGTTAAGTTCAAAGGTAAATCCATATAGTTTTAGGTATTATAATAAGATTTTGTGTATTTTGTTAACACTAGATAAATTACACTTTGAGTTTGTATTTTTACTGATTTTATCAGATTTTAAGATTACAGAATGAGACCTAGAGCAAAATAAGACAACTCGCATAAGAAAACAAGGAAGAAAATTTTCAAACACTTAGTCCGCGACCAAGGTACATCGCGGACCAGTGTTAATACACTAGAAAATCTGTTGTCAATAAAGTACGTGGAAAAAATAACTCAAAATACACTAGTGCGCATTGCACACTAGTGTGAAATGAGTGACCTTTTGGTCCAGTCAACATTGTATGACGAATTTTATTAATATAATACTAAAGCGCATAGCGAACTTAAGAAAAAACACGTAAAAAGTCAGCTTTTGTGGGCTATATAAGTCGTGAAAAGCCTACAACCCTAATCATCTTTTGTTTTAAGTTTTGCTAAAGCCTGGGAGGCAACTGGTTACTGTAGAAAACCAATTGTTGTTAGTTTTCATCTTCATTTTATTATTTTCTTATGGTTTTAATTGTAATGTTTGTATTTATGATTTGCATGAGTGGCTAATCTTTCCATCTTTTGGGATTATAGCCATAGAGAATGTGTTAATCTTTGAGTTTTTAATGCTTATGAATGGGTATTTATGATTGTTCTTATATTATTTAAATCTACATTTCTTAGCTTGATCACCTATGAAAATGAATATGTTTAGCATTGCGAATTTGAAAGATGTTGGAATAAGAACATACTAATATAAGGAGCTTGTTCAATTAAAATATGAGATTGATTTGTGTATTGGAGCTTGTGACAACTACCTTTATACCAAGCTTGATTTAATGTACAGGAAGATATTTTTAATGCATTTCTATTATATTGTTTATCCCCGCTCAATGATGTAGTTAGGCAAACAATAGGAATAGGCAAACGAAGGTGTGCAGCCATAGAGAATGTGTTAATCTTCGAATTTTAATACTTATGAATGGGTATTTATGATTGTTCTTATATTATTTAAATCTACATTTCTTAGCTTGATCACCTATGGAAATGAATATGTTTAGTATTGTGAATTTGAAGATGTTGGAATTCTTAAGAATATAATAATATAAGGAGCTTGTTCAATTAAAATATGAGATTGATTTGCGTATTGTAGACTTGTGCCAAGTACCTTTACACCAAGCTTGATTTAATGTACAGGAAGATATTTTTAATGCATTTCTATTATATTCTTTATCCCCGCTCCACGATGTAGTTAGGCAAATAAAAGGAATAGGCAAACGAAGGTGTGCAGCCTCGATTTGGTAATTTCAACCCTGTGAATCAATAATTCACTGCCCAAACATAAGTATTAACTTTAAGATTAATACGGCGTTGTTGAAGATACAATCCCATAATCTCACAATATTTAGATAATTAAAATATAAGAGAAAAAAATCTATTTTAGTTGCAAAGTTCATTGGTTTAGTTGCAAGTTTCGTTATTTTAATATTCAATTTCATAAATTAATTCTTTATTGCCTTTTAAATATTATAACTCCAAATATTAAATAATTTATATTAAATCCATTAGGTTCAACAATCTGGTCATTAAATTAAGGCCACTATATTACTTATTTTGATCACATACACTTGCTTGTGCTGTGAGGCAACAAGTTTTTTGCACCGTTGCCGGGAATTTAAAGTATAAATTGAGTAATTTTCTGAGTTATTTTGTTTGATAGTGTTCACTACATTTGATCTTAGTTATATTGATTGTGCAAAAAAATTTATTTCTAAACTGGAGGAGCAAGACTTTTACTTTCGTCAATCTAAGAGGAAAAGGGGGTGTTTTGTTTTAAATTCTGCCAATTGAAATCATTGAGCAAGAAAATATAACAGAGACTAAGGAAGAAATTGATCTAGTCGAAGAAGAAATGGTGGAAAAAAATTCACCTGCACTACCCACACCTAGGACAGTAAGAGATGTATTCCTAGAATCACCAATGTCACTGGTTGTTTCGAAAAGCCGAAACCTGGTAGTCATTGGGAGCTTAAAAAAAATATAGTTCAGTTGCTACACTCAACTACGCAGTTTACCATACTACCACATGAAGATCCACAGGTTCATCTTCAAATTCTTTTTAGAAATTGTTGACACTTTCATTCCTCTAGGCGTAAATCGAGATTATGTGAGGATGACCTTGTTTCCGTTCTCATTGTTGGGGGAAGCAAGGAGGTGGCTGCAAATTGAACTACCAAGCTCCATTACTTCATGGGATGATCTTGCTAGAAAGTTTCTTATTCAGTTCTTTCCATCCGGTAAGACAGTCAAATTAAGAAGTGAGATCTTAAGCTTTAAGCAAAGGCCAGGAGAGAACTTATATTAAGCATGGGACAGGTTTAAAACCTTACTTATTAATTGTCCACATCATTGTCAATCTAAAAAAGTGTTAGTCCATACCTTCATTGAAGGATTGGAATCAAACACAAAGATTCTTCTTGATTCCGCTACAGGAGGACAAGATTTGGAAAAGACATACGATGAGTTGTATACACTTCTCAATCGTATAGCTCAAGGAGACCCCGAGTGGAATGGAGGATCAAGTCGACCGACAGTTCAAAAGCAAGCTAAAATGTTAGAAATTGACGTCATCACTATTTTGCAAGCATAAATTTCTGCTATGCAAAACATAATGACGACCTAATTTAACAACTTAAAAATGGGCCAACAACAGAAAAATCCAGCAATAAATTAACATTTCACACTAGTAAACAAAGTACAACAACAACAGTAAAATAATTGGTGTGATATTTGTGGAGGAGGAGACCACAATACTGAATTTTGCAGTTCAAATTCGGAGGTAGTAAATTTTGTTGGAAATGCAAATTGAGGCAGATATCAAGGCTTTAGGAATTCCTACAATCCAAATTGGAGGAATCATCCTAACTTCTCTTGGGGTGGTAACCAACAAAATCAAGGACAATCTCAATAACAACATCCACAAGGAAGCCAATCGTACTACAATCAAGAAATGCACCAACCGGTGAAGCAGGCCAATTCGAATAATATGTCAGATAGTAAAGTTCTAAGGCAAATTTTGGCAAACCAAAATCGCCAAGAAGAAGAAATCCAAAGACACAAACAAAATCTTCAAAATTTGGAAAAGCAATTGGGGCAATTAGCAAGCTTTATGAACTTAAGACCCCAAGGAGGTTTGTCGGGAGATACGGATCCAAATCCCAAGTAAGTTTATGCCATAAGCAAGAGAAGTGAAAGGCCATTGATCGAATTGGTGCCTAAGAAGAAAAATAAGGCTGAAGAACCAAGTGGTGTGCAAAATAAGGAACCCATGATTCTAAGCACGTCCACTGATAAGGAAATTCCATTGCCTAAGCCACCAACTCCATTCCCACAAAAGCTGAAAAAGAAGAAGAAGGATGAATGTTTTCAAAAATTCATTGGGCTCCTAAAGTGGGTACAAATTAACTTACCACTTATTGACGTTTTATAGGAAGTTCTGAAATATGCAAAGAATGTGAAGGGCCTGATGGCCAATGAGAACAAGCTGGCAAAATATAAGACAATGGCACTCACCGAAGCTTGTAGCTCTAGAATCTTCAATAGAGCTCAATTCCCAACAAAGCTAAAAGATCTCGGAAGCTTCATGGTGCAAGTAACCATAGGGAGATGTTTGAATGCGAAAGGGTTATGTGACCTTGGGGCAAGCATAAATCTTATGCCAAGTTCATTGTTTTCAAAGTTGGGCCTTGGGAAATCAAAGCCAACTACAATTGTGTTACAATTGGTGGACAGATCAATGGTGAGGCCCAAAGATGTTATTCATGATGTATTAGTTCAAGTAGGATCCCTTATTTTCCCCATGGAATTTGTTATTCGAACTAGATCTTGAAGTTCCTTTTATACTTAGTCGTCCATACTTGGCAACAGTAGGGGCATTGATTGATGTGGCTGTAGGAAGGCTCACCATGAGAGCCCATGATAAGGTTGAAGCCTTCAATGTATATAAAGCGATAAAGTTACTAGCTGCATATGAAGACTTAGCCGCCATCAGGGTGATAGATACGACTGCCTCGATAAGTCAAGTAGAGGTTCAAGACCCGCTAGTAAGAGTGTTGCTAAATCAAGGGCTAGTGGATAATGCTAAAGCTCTCGAAATTGAGAAAGTGTTGAAAAATAACACAAGTATGTTCAAGAATGGGATTGCACCTTTAAATAGGATGTTGGGCCCTCCACTCAAACCATCAATTGGAGAATCACCAAAGCTGGAATTGAAGTGTTGCCTTCACATCTCAGGTATGTTATTCTTGGAGATAATGATAAGTTACCTTTAATTTTGTTTGCTTCATTAACTGCAGCTCGGGTGGAAGATGCAGTCGTTGTGCTCAACAAAAGGAAGAAAGCTATGGGGTGGCAAATATTGGACATCTATGGCATTAGCCCAGCTTTGAACATGCACCACATCTTCATGGAGAAAGGTGATAAACTTGTAGCGTAACCACAAAGATGGTTGAACCTAATTATGAAAGAAGTTGTGAAGAAGGATGTAATAAAGTGGTTAAATGCAGGAATCATTTTCCCTATCTCCAACAGCAAATGGGTCAGCTCAGTTTAATAAATCCTGAAGAAAGGAGGTATGACGGTGGTCACCAATGATAAAAATGAGTTGATACTGACAAGAACGATGACAGGGTGGAGAATATGCATGGATTACAGGAAGCTAAATGATGCCACCTGGAAATATCATTACCTATACCATTCATCGACCAAATGCTTGATAGACTTGCCGAGAAAGAATATTACTATTTCTTGGATGGTTATTCTAGCTTTAATTAAATCACCATTATTCCGGAAGACCAAGAAAAAACCACATTTACTTGTCCATATAGTATGTGTTCCTTCAAAGGTATGCCCTTTGTGTTATCTAATGCACCGACCACTTTTCAACGGTGTATGATGGCCATTTTTCACAATATGGTCGAGGAGTATGTAGAAATATTTATGGATGATTTCTCAGTTTTTGAGGAATCTTTTAAAAAGTGTTTAACAAATCTAGACAAGGTTTTAGCAAGATGTGAGGAAACTAACGTTGTCCTTACTTGGAAAAAATGTCATTTTCTCATTAAGGAAGGGATAGTTTTAGGGTACAAGGTATCTAAGCGTGGTTTAGAGGTGGACCGAGCCAAGATTGAAGTGATTGAGAAGTTTCCACCACTTGTTTTAGTCAAAGGAGTCCAAAGATTTCTTGTACACGCGGAATTCTACCATAGATTCATCAAGGACTTCTCGAAGATTACCAGACTACTCTGTGCACTCCTAGAAAAGATGTACCTTTTAACTTTGATTCTTTATGTTTGCAGGCATTTGAGATGTTAAAGAAAACGTTGGTTGAGGCACCTAGTTTGCAAGCACCGGATTGGAATCTACCGTTTGAACTTATATGTAATGCAAGTGACAAGGCGGTAAGTGATGTTTTGGGACAACGAAAGGCCAAGGTGTTCCACTCTATGTACTATGTAAGCAAACCTCTTGATTTTGCTCAAATTAACTACACAGTTATGAAAAAAGAGATGCTCGCATTAGTATATGCGTTTGACAAAATTTAGATCTTATTTAGTGGGAACCAAAGTCATTATTTTCACTGACCACGCTATTGTCCAGTACTTGTTCAACAAGAAGGACGCAAAACTAAGGCTCATTAGGTAGATCTTGCTGCTCCAGGAATTTGATATTAAGATCAAGGATCGAAAAGGGAGTGAAAATCAAATTGCCAACCATCTCTCTCGCTTGAAAAATAATGCTCACGTAGGGGAGCAAATGCAAATCAAGGAGGAATTTCCAGATGAGCATCTATTGGCACTTGAAGTGGAAGAACTTCCATGGTACACATATATTGTCAACTACTTGGTAAGTGGAGTTTTTCCCCCAGACACCAACCATCAACAATGCAAACGGTTAGCCCATGACGCAAAGGCTTACATATAGGATGAGCCCTATCTTTTTAAGTAAGGGGCTGGTGGTATAGTGAGACGGTGTGTCCCCGAAGCAGAGATGCAATAGACTCTAGCAAGGTGTCATGCTCTCCATAAAAGGGTCATCACATAGGTGAGTGTATAGCTCACAAGGTACTCCAATCAGGTTTCTTTGGGCTAACTCTATTCAAAGACACTATACATTTTGTGAAATTTTGTGATGCTTGCCAAAAGACAGGTACTATCTCTAGGAGACATGAAATGCCATTGAATAACATTTTAGAGGTAGAATTTTTTTATGTTTGGGGGATGGACTTCATGGGTCCATTCCCACCCTCTTTTGGTAATACTTACATCTTGGTTGTGGTCGATTATGTGTCCAAATGGGTGGAAGTAGCAACTTTACCCACCAATGACTCCATGGTGGTAAGTAAGTTCTTCAAAAAGCACATCTTCACTCGTTTTAGTATGCCAAGAGACATCATTAGTGATGGTGGTACACATTTCATCAACCAAATAGTGAAGATCCTTCTTGCAAAGTACGGGGTAAGGCACAAGGTTGCTACAGCTTAACATCCTCAAATAAGCGATCAAGTGGAAGTATCAAATCGGGAGGTGAAGCAAATCCTACAGAAAATGGTGAATGCTACTAGGAATGATTGGGCTACCTACCAAGTTCGATGAAGCATTGTGGGCATATCAAACTGCCTACAAAACACCCATTGGTATATCACCGTATAGGCTAGTCTATGGAAAAGCTTATCATCTTCTGGTAGATCTCAAAGACCAAGCTTATTGGGCAATCAAAAGACTGAATTTTGATCTCGAGCTTGCTGGAAGAAAGAGGTTGAAGCAGTTGGAGGAGTTAGAAGAATTTCGGCTTCAAGCGTACGGTAATGCAAAAATCTACAAAGAAAATACCAACTGATGGCATGATCGGCATGTAATCAAATACACTTTTAAGCCAGGACAACAGGTACTTCTCTTTAACTCTAGTTTGAAATTGTTACCAGGTAAGCTGCGATCAAAATAGAGTGGACCCTGCGTGGTAGTATCCATAGCACCACATGAAGCGATGGAACTAAAGAACAAAACCTCCAACCAAACCTTTTTGGTAAACAGTCAATGTGTAAGCATAACTACGGTGAAGACACAACCAAAGTTGAGGAGGTCATTTAATTGGCCAAAGATGAGCAAGTTTGTGTTGCATCATGCCGCGATATTAAATCAAGCGTTACACTGGAGGCAACCCGTGAATGAGGTGATATTTTTCTATGTTGTTTTAATATTCAATTATTAAATAGGTAAATAGTAAAAAATAATAATAATAAAATTGTTTTCATGACTTAAATGCCCAAAAAAATCAGAAAAATGAAAAATTACACAGAAAAACACAAGTCCGCGTCGCGGACTAGGTGTCAAAACTGTGTAATTTTTTTATTTCAATTTCTCGTTGAGTCGTTGGTTATTTTTTGGATTTTTTTTAGTTAAAATCAATTGTTGTAACATAATTTTAGCATGTTTAGATGTTAGGTCAACTTTTTCGAGCCCCGAATAAAAAATATTTTTTTTTACTGTTCATGGCGAAGGGATTTTCCTGTCCCCTCCGCGATAAGCATCCCTTGCCAAAAACAAAAGAAAAATTTTCTTTTAACAAAGTGTAAAATTGCTTCCCCTTCGCGATGTGGAAAAGACACGACAGTGTACAAGTTTGTGCGATTTTTTCTTTTACCCAACCCGCCCAAATTTTCTTTTGAAACAATACCCCTATCCTTTTCACCTAATTGCCCGATTCCCTTTTCCATTTTCCCCTATTTCTTCTTTCACATTTCCTCAATTCTCATACTCTCACTCACTTAATCCGTGATGCACACCCATATTTGGCACCAGATTCACTCGTCTTCTTCAGCGAATTGTCACCTCAAGTAAGTGTTCCTGCTATATGTCTACTATTTCAAGTGAAAACTTTAATATGTGATATTCTTGTTAATCAACATAATGTGGGATGATGAATTTCATTATTGTTGCCTTCTTGTTGAGTATTAGTTTTACTGTAGATTGTTTCAATTGATTTTGTGCATTTCGATTTTAGGGTTAACCCTAAGCCGACACTCATGCAATTAGGAGGAAGACATGCTTAATCTTGTTACATTCTTGGGAGGTATCAGTGTTAGGCTTGAAATTTTTCAACTTAATACACTCTTAGTGATTTTTGTTTCTCAAGTCAAAGAGTTGAGTTCGAAGGGCTAAAAAATTGAAGTAAAGTTTGCATCCATACTCTAATTATCAGTTGATTATAGTGTCCTTTGAACTTGAATGAGTAAAAATACCCTAAAAACTAAGTGTGTGAAAGGATTTTGTAGGGAATTACCCTGTTTTCAGTAGGAATAAGGGCCATGATTTCACATTGTGCATTATTAAGACTTGTTTTGAATTGTTTCAATATTCCTTATACATTTTTCCTGCTATAAATTTCATATTTATTTTCATCTAAGCATGGAACTTGAAGGAAATAACTTAGTTGTATGACTCTTATTACAAGTGGTTGAGAGTTGAATTGGTGGGCATTGAAAGCACTTAGGAGTAACTGAAGTCTTGTACTTGCTGAATATCGATGTGTATGTCTGTTACTAACAATGTGCTTAAAATTAAGTGTGGGGTAGTGGTTATGGATTGGGAAGGGATTGGACCTCATGATTTCGTACATTGTGTGATTGCTTTCATGTCAACTTGCATCTAAACATGAAATAATTCAAGAGGTAGGGGTATTTTCCCAATAATGTGCTAATATGAGCTTCTATCAATGTCAAAATGAGATAAAGGGGGCTGGGTGCATTCCTGTGTTAGCATTGTTTGATAATGTTATGTTTGTAATATATGTTGCAAGGATAGACTCCCCCCTCCCCCACCTGACCCCACCTCACACACCTTAGAAAACCACAGTGTTTAAGGGCTGTTTAATTGTTAAAAACATGGAGAAACAAGGAATGCTGTATAGCTATTAGGGAACTAAGATGTACATGTGCTAATGTTGATTAATGCTAAGGGGATACAACAGTTAAGTATGGAGTTGATATTTTAATCTATCTCTTTTGGTTCTTCTATCTTAACATGAAAATTTTTTGGGATTGTAGGGGGCTATGTACTATTTTCTATGTTAGCATGTACCTCGATAAATTGGGCGTGTTTTCTGTTGCAATGATAATAAACTGGACAACAAATGGACTGTTAGTGTTAATTATTATGTTGTTCTGCTATGAAAATTTTGAATTGGTAAAATACATTAAGTAGGAAAGTCTGAGTACATACTTCTTTCTTGTTTTACAATTAAGTGTGGGGTCTTACACCACATGCTATTAAGTTCCCATGGATTGAAATGTCTTGTTTTGCATCTGTGAGTGTCATAATTTAGTATATTGTAAGGGGACTGCAAGTAAAATGAGGTATGTGATTGTTGTAACTGTTGTGCTTACTTTCGCATACATTCACATCTGAACATAAGGAAACTAGGAGTTTTGAGGACCATTTCAATACTGAAAATAAGTGGATAGAGCTTAGTAGTATTCATATGTTATCCATTGTTCCATTCCCATGTATTATTGTGTATGTGTTGTTCAATTTTAGTCAGTAGGGCCTGGATCATTGTTGAAAACTAGGAAATAGGGTTGTGTTCTATTTAAGGGTACACAATGGGTATCTTTTAGCTCCTCTCTTCCTATTACTTTGTCTTTAAGTCTTTTTACTATGCCTACTTGTTGAAATAGGACAACTAGATATTGGTAATGAGTATTGTTTAACGATTTAAGAGTGGTTGTTAAATTAAACATGGCTATCCTGGGCTGTGCTTGCTGTACTATTTCATTGTTATATACTCTTATGATGCCAAAATTTTAATTACTGGGGTGACATGAGTTGGGAAGTCTGAGTACCCTCCCACCTACTAAGGTCAATCTAAATGTGGGGTGGCTGGTTTTTATAACATAAACATGTCTATCTTCTACCCACTGATGAGTTCAATTTGATTTTACAAGTCACTATGTCATCTCAGGAAGGCAAGCAGGTCAGTCCAGTAGAGCTGCAATTGTACCCACTAAGAGAAATGCCCCAGGACATTCCAACAATCTCGAAGGGCCCCAAACACAAAAAGAGGCAAATGACATATAGAGAGAAGGCAAAGAGCTGGTCTCAAGTGGTACAAAAGCCACCAGGAGTCCAAGTACTTTGCGGACTTCCCGATAGATGTTGAGGCACTCAACCAAGTATACCCAACCACATACAAGAGATGCCTCGCATACCATCTGCACTTCTTGTTCGAGAAGCCACGACCCTGCAATCTGAGAATCATCTAGGAGTTCTACGCAAATGTGAGCAAGTAGGCACACACCCGATAAGTTAAGGTGCGAGGTATGACCTGATTTCAGCCCTTTTATTATTAATAAGATCATCGGGACACCATTAGAGATCATGAATACATGTGACGCCTTAATCCATCACCCTCCTTACCAAGCCATCCAACACACTCTCTCAGACCTTCAGTCAATAGCCCGTTGGGATAGGCATGTATACAGAGGCTTCTATCAAACCTTTCCTTTAGGAAAGCTGAACAAACAGGCCCATCTTTAGGGAAGCTGAACAAATAGGCCTGTGTTTGGCTGAAGATCGTGACACATGGACTCTTTCCAAGACAACATTTCTCTGAGTTCACTAGGGATCGGGTTTGGCTCGTATACTAATGACAGACATGGAGCTTAATTTTGGGTCGATACTAAAGTCGGCCATGAGGAAGGCCTGAGCACACAAAGGCCGAGGTACGCTTTTAGCGATCTTATTACTGCGATGTGTCTACGTGTAGGTGTGCCCATAGACTCTTTTGACTAGTGCCCACATATTGAGGCCTCTCCTTTCATAGTCAGCGTTGTTCAAGGACCGGAGCCTAGAGCACCACCTACACTCACCACAGCCAAACATGCCCGTAGAGATGAGCTGGCTATGGCACATATGTTCGGGATGCAATCACTGAAGCTACGGGCGCATGGTTGCCTTATTATGTCGGAAGAGATTGCTGAGGTGGAGATCCAATATCCCCTCAATTATCATGCTTGTACGATGTTAGGCATCGGAACTTAGTTCATGGAGTTGCTTGATTATGACATTCCCTCCAACCTAGATGCAAACAAAAGCGATCCGGAGGATGACGAGGCAGAGGATGCCGATGATAGTTTGAAGGAGGAGGATTGAGCGGTTCACCCCATTCCACAGGTTCTTTTTGGTTAGCACTGGGGACAGTGCTATTTTTTAAATGTCAGGTGGGGGGTATTGATGCTATTTGCTACTGGGTACTGTATGACCATGACACATATTATTATTTTGACATGATTATTATTTTTTTGCACAACTTCATTATTTTCCTTGTTTATGTGATTCTTAGTATATGGTATGTTTGAGATTATCATGAATATTTGTTGTTAATGCATTTTAGTATAATTATTTGTTGTAGTAAGTCATAGTTGAGTAACATTACCCTATGACAGATGGATGACAACCGTCCTAAAGGTATGTGTCAAATAGAGTCTCATTTTAGAGTGTCGGTAGTGTGTAAAAATATTCCTTATATGTGAAACCATGAAAACTAAGATAGCATAAATTCTTAAGTCTTTAGTAGCTTAAACTTAAAATTTGTACAAATGAATAGCTGCTTAATTTTAAATTTATGAGAAATAAGTGATAGTGAATCTAGTGTTGCCTTACAATGAAAATGTGCCATGTGAATGTGAGTTGAATTGTTAGTCTATGTTACTATAGTTGTTATGAACTTGCTCGGTATGTTAAATTAACTTAGTAGATATTGAATTTTAAGGGAAAGGATCTAAGCATTTCTTTGGTAACCTAAAGAACTTGGGCCTTTTTATCCAATTTATTAAAACATACTAGTTAACCTCGTTGAGCTTTAGACTTCTTGTTTGATTAGCCACATTTCAAGTCGAATCTTTTCTTTTGCTTTAACAACATTTGATCCTAAATCTTGAGCATTTTAGCATGAAAAGTCAGAGGATTAGCAGTTGAAATGAAACCTAAACACATAAAAATTTATGGTTCGGGAGTACTATTCCAAAAAAAAAATCTAAAATTAGAAAACAGAAAAATAATGTGTTGTTAATATTTGTTGATAATTTTGAGTGTGTTAATTGTGAAAACAAATAAAGGACATCGAAAAAATATTAAAAGGGCAAAGGAAGTGAAGAACAAGGTAGTGTAAGCCTTAAACACTCTAGAAATGAACTTTGACAGTCATATCTAGAATATTATCCCACCAAACTTACATTGACATTATAACCAAATAAAAGACCTAAGTGATCCTTTGAATGAAAAATTCTAACTAGGAAAAATTCAAACATTAAGGGTAAGTCTATAATAGTTAGAAGCAACATAAGATTTCTTTTGTGAGAGAGAGAGAGTTGATTGTGTACCTAAATAAAATCTTCTACTAAGGAATTTAATTGAGTGCATGGGTAAGTCAATGATCATCTTAGGGCGGTAGCTAGCTAAAACTATAACGATAATTCTGCATGAGTACACATTTATTCATTAAAGTATTTATTAAAGTTGACGTTGCTAGGAAGCTTGAAAAATGTTCATGTTGGGTTGAAAAAGGTTGAGCATATAGAGTTTATTGTACATATTATTTAATTGTCTGCATGCATGTATCTTGATTTGCCCGAGGAGGACAATGCTTTAAGAGTGGGGTGGTGATCTTAGGCATATTTACATGCCTAAATAAACAAAAGTCTCATAAAAAAAGTTAAGTTCGAGGGTAAATCTATAGAGTTTTAGGTATTTTAATAAGATTTTGTATATTCTGTTAACATTGGATAAATTATGCTTTGGGTTTGTATTTTTATTGATTTTATCAAATTTTAAGATTTCGGAATGAGACCCAAAGCAAAACAAGACAACCTGTGCAAGAAACAAGGAAAAAAATTTCAAACACTTGGTCCGCGACCAAGGCGCGTCCGCGGACCAGTGTTAATTCACTGGAAAATCTGTTGTCAAAAAAGTGAGTGGAAAAAGTAACCCAAAAAACACTAGTGCACGTCGCGCACTAGTGTGAAATGAGTGACTTTTTGTTCCAGTCAACATTGTACGCCGAATTTTATTAATATAATACTAAAGCGCATAGCAAACTTAAGGAAAAATGTGTAAAAGGTCAAATTTTGTGAGCTATATAACTCGTGAAAAACCTAAAATCCTAATCATCTTTTATTCTAAGTTTTGCTGAAGTTTAGGAGGCGGCTGGTTACTGTAGAAAACCAATTGTGGTCAGTTTTGATCTTCACTTTATCATTTTCTTATGGTTTTAATCGTAATGTTTGTATTTATAATTAGCATGAGTGGCTAATATTTCTATTTCGGGGATTGTAACCATAGACAATGTGTTAATCTTTGAGTTTTTAATGCTTATGAATGAGTATTTATGATTGTTCTTATATCATTTAAATCTACATTTCTTAGCTGGATCACCTATGAAAATGAATATGTTTAGCATTGTGAATTCGAAAGATGTTGGAATGCTTAAGAACATATTAATATAAGGAGCTCGATCAATTAAAATATGACATTGATTTGTGTATTGAAGACTTGTGATAACTACCTTTATTCCAAGCTTGATTTAACGTACAGAAAGATATTTTTAATGCATTTTGATTGTATTGTTTATCCCCGCTCAACAATGTAGTTAGGCAAATAACAAGAATAGGCAAATGGAGGTGTGCAATCCCATTTTGGTAATTGCAACCCTGTGAATTAATAATCCACTGCCCAAACATAAGTATTAATTTTAAGATTAATACGACGTCGTTGAGGTTACAATCCTGGAATCTCGCAACATTTAGATAATTGAAATACAAGACAAAAATAATCTTATTTTAGTTGCAAAGTTCATTAGTTTAGTTGCAAGTTTAGTTATTTTAATATTTAATTTCATAAATTATTTTTTATCACCTTTCAAACATTATAACTCAGACATATTAAATAATTTATATTAAATTCCTTGAGTTCGACAATTTGATCCTTAAATTAAGGCTACTATATTACTTGTTTTGACCACATACACTTGTGTGTGCTGGGAGGCAACACTCAACATTGGAGATCTCATCTTGCTCAACAGGGACAACTTGTTCCACAGGCTCCTCATGTCCTTGAGGCTCATGTGGGTTAACATGTTGTATGGTGGGACGTCCTCAACCTCTAACGACTCTTATGGGAGCTATAATAACAATTATGCAATGCGCAAAGAATGAACTAGAAAAGAACTTTCATAGAGTATAACTCTATAGCACGATTCAGAACATGAATGAAGGGAAATAATTTTTAATATCTCATAGCCTCCTGCTTATCAAATGTGGTCGATAACACAACCATAAACAAGACTATACTAGATATGGCTTTATAGACTCCCTAGGACACTTGAACCCGTGCTCTGATACCAAGTTTGTAAAACCTCGAGAGGGGACCTAAGACGCAATCGGCACCTAGAGACTGTCGCTAGTCCCCAAGCAAACCATTTGGCCTTATCATATTCAGTTATTCATACAATCTATTAATCAGCAAAGACATATGGAATATAAATGAGTACATCTATCAAGTCAGAAATAATAGTATAAATGAATGGCTAATAGAAAGAACTAGCTCACAATCTTAACCATCAACATCCGATTCTAGTCTATTAAGTCTCTATCACTATCAGATGGTGCCAATGACAGACCCATGGCTATCTGAATCAAAATAAAACTAATAAATATCTAACTATAAAGCAATATGAAAATAACATAATGGATCCTTCGAAATAAGGAAGGCTCACTAATCAGCTGAACGTCCAACATCCTCAACGATAGGCCTATTGATGGTCTCTAATCCCTGCATCTGTATCATAAAATGATGTAGTGTTGAATGAGGTTAGTACATGGAATATACCATATATAAAATAGTCGAATGAAATTGAAACAGGTAGAATAATATGAAACATCAATCAACGTCAAGGATAATAACAAATTAACATGTCAAAT
This sequence comes from Solanum sejunctum, assembly GCA_025642045.1. Classification (NCBI taxonomy): domain Eukaryota; kingdom Viridiplantae; phylum Streptophyta; class Magnoliopsida; order Solanales; family Solanaceae; genus Solanum; species Solanum sejunctum. Next base: position 11,239 of record JAOTQJ010138412.1, on the reverse strand, counting down.
GTCTATCAAAAGCAAGAATAAAGAGTATATAAGTGACCCATCAACCCTTCAAACCTCATCAATCAAATCAGACTTATCTTAGAGGGAATCATCTCAACTCATCTCATCTTATCTCATCTCGACTCGGAGTACTCAAGCTGGAAACTTTCTGAGAGTTTCTCTTATTTGACAACAATCACTTATGTGACATGAATGTACAACAATCTCGCTGATGTTGTCATAGCCATTCCATACTTACCAGGTAGGGAACGAATCGAATCCACTAGGGATCACCAACCAATCAAATAAGTCCTCTATTATTTTAAGGACTCTATCAAGAGGGAGCCATAAGAAAATGTGATGGTTCAAATCCTCGCCTACTCTTAGCTACGTAGTTAGATGAGTGCGAGTTGGATTAACTCATACTCGTTTAGTACTCGAAACTCCTCCAAGACTCAATTCCCATAAGACACTATATTTAGATCAAACTATCCCAATCAAATCATCTCAAATTAGCCTCGTGGAGGCACTATCTTCAATCAGTCTCATAGAGACTTTAATCATCCCATCAATCAATATCTCAATCAATATCTCAAGGCTTAGAACAATCATTAGGGAACAATTGAATAGACAAACAATTAGAGTTCATTTATAGAGGCTCATAAGACTATCAACCTCTATCAACTCATCATCATTCTCACATTCACAATCATAATCTCTATCAACATTCTTAATTAAGGCTTTAGACTCAATCCCTATTTTTATTCATGCGTGCTTTTAAAATTATCATGTAGGATTATGCAATATCTCATGAAATATATTCAATTCAATAAAGATAAGTTTATGGTGATCATTAACATGAAAATACATGTAAGTAATATAATTTTTAATAAAATCTTCAAGAAACATTCAAGAATCATGTATGTAGATTCATGAACTATCAACACTCATCTAAGACCATCTATAGGGCACATGAGAGAATAGTTTCATGCTTTTAGTTTAGCCTTACATACCTGAGATGAAGCTTTACCGATCAACCTTCAAGAATTTCCTAGAATTCTTTAACTTATGCCTCTCTCTTCTCCTACCTCTCAAGCCTAGTCTTTCAATGACTTAGAAAGGACTTAGAATGGGGATTTAGACCTTATTTATACAGAATGACCTAATTTGATCGTGTTTTGAGTTTACGAGCGATTGAGAATTGACTAAAATGCCCCTCAGCTTAAAAAGAAAAATCTCAACTCAAAATTGTCCAGTTCGCGACACAGACTGGGCAGGGACATATATAAATTTTTTCAAAATTTTTCCGAACAAGTTTTCTAATTTTCATCAAAAAACCTGAAAAATGATAAGTATAGGTCCGCGTCCTAGGTGTGTCGTACCTTAGGCGTGCACCGACACTAGAATTCATCTCAGATCAAAAAATTATTTTTTGATTTGATGGCTCAAATCCAAATGACACTATTTTCACACCTAATTTTCCATGTTGATTATATATCTCGTCTCGGATTTGCAAATGGAGCATGGAAAAATGCGTTATACGTACTTCTCAATTCTAAGAATGTTTCGGTAATTTTACCGGATGTTACATGGGCACATCTCATCTAGTCACAAACTAATATTATATATAAAAGGCAAGTAGAAAAAACTAGCTCAACAAATCTTAACATCAACATTCGACCCTAGTTTATGAAGTCTTTATCACTATCAAGCGATGCCAATGACAACCCATGGCTACCTCAAATCAAGTAAAGTAAAGCTAATTAAGTCTAACTACACTAAAGCAAGATGAAATAAAGGTAATGAATCCTGCAAAGTAAGAGAGGCTTACCAATCAACTGAACGTCTCAAATCCTTAATGATGCATCTATTGACGATCTCTAACACCTGTATCTGCATCATAAAATGATACAACACCGAGTGACGTCAGTACGTGGAATGTACAATATGCAAAATGGCTGAATAAAACAAAAATATGTAGAATAATATGGTACAACATCAACTCAGAATAATAACCAATCAAAATGTCAAATGTCTATCTAAACCAAGAACAAAAAGTAGACAATGACTCATCAACATCAATCAAGACTCATAAAATTAACTCAACATCAAAATACTATTAGTGGGATACCTATCTGGTAGATTCTTTAACCAACAACCATCACCTATGAACTAGTGATGATACAAAGAAGCAATGTCACTGCCATATCTATCCAGTATCTTGTAGGGGTAAAGGACATGGCATCAGTGGATTGACAAGTAAGAACATCAAGTCCTCTTTTAGGACTAAGGAAGCATTCAATTTTACAGTTCAATCCTCTTATACGCTAGCAATGTAATTAATGAGTGTGAGTGAGACTTACTCTTACTCATTTTGGTGCTCAAGACTCCTTCGAAGACTCAACATACATGCTCATTACACATCAAACACCAAGAGTACTCTTCATCTATTCTCGTTGGATATTTTCAACTCAATTCATTACATCAACCATCAACTCTTGGACTCGAAACATTCTTTTAGAATTAAGTTTCAAGCTCTTTAAGACTCTAAGGACATCAATCTCATCAACATCATCAACAACACTCTAAACTCAGTTCCACAATCACAAACAACAAGCACATTCATACCGTCAAGGCTCTATACGTATCTCCTAAGCTCATTCTTGCAATCGTTAACAAAATAGCATGTAAAGTTTATATAATATCTCATGAAAAATATTCAATTCAAGAAAATAAATTTTTGATGATCATCAACATTGAAAGTACATGTAGTTAATATAACTTTCAATAAAACTTTCAAGAAATAATTCAAGAAACATGTATAGGGACTCATGAACTCTCATTTCCTCTATGACCATATATGGGGCATATAAATGAACAATCTCATGCTTTATTTTAGCCTTACAAACCTAAAAAGTTGATATTATAACTAAAATTTGATAAATGCTAGCTTTCTTGGAGAAAATCCTCGATCTTGGTGGTTCTTTTAAAGGAAAAGAACTTGAAAGGACATTGATTGAAGAAATTCTCTTTAATTCTTAAATTCTTGACTTAGAATCATTAGAGTTCTTGATGAAGAACAGTAATTCCTGAAAAAGAAGAATCAAGGAATCTTTTCTTGGAATTTTTTATTTTATTTTCTTAAAATCCTAGGTTATGATTTAAGATTATATTAAAGATTCATGAATACATGAAGAAATTTGGGTTGGGTAGCTTGAAATTTATGAAGAATTACTTACCTTGATGATCAATCTTGAAAGCTAAATATAACTTGATGACTTTCTTGATGATTCTTGAGCGTTTATGTTTAGGAGTGAAGGGAGAGGTTTTTGATTCTAAAAACTGACATTTTATGTGTTTTAGTACCTTAAATAGACCCCAAAGATTTTAAGTTAAAAAGTACCCTCAAAATAGAGTAAAGGGACGTCACTTGTCTTACTAGTTGGGGTCCGTGTTAGGTCCGTAACACGAAGCTTTAGCAGACCTTCAGATATCTCTACACTCTTTCACTAAAATAGTCATAATTTTTTACCCTAAACTCCAATTAAGGAGAAAATGTATGCATTGAAAAGCTAATTCAAATATCTTCGATTTGCTAAATAATTTCTTTTTTCCTTTACTTGATGTAAAATCATCTTCCCTTTAATAGAAAATTCTTTCAATTCAATGAAAAAGTATGAGTCACCTAACTCATTATACTTTAGGAGATATGATCATTTGAAGTTGACCCTTCTATCAACTCATACGAAAACTTAGTTGGTAGAAAGTTTTTGAACTTAACTTGATGTAAAAGATCCCTTGTGACTCTAAATCACACCTAATATACTTTATATACTTAGCAATAGATCCTAGCATGAATATGCAACCTATAATTCATTGGTTCACCTAACTTTTATAAAATCTTACATTGAAACTCAAACACTAAGAAAGTTTTTAGCTTCATTTCGTAAGAGAAGGTTCGTGTGATCTTAGATCATCTTAAATTCTATTTCTAAAATAAGAAATTGACTTTAACACCTATACTTAATTAGGAATTATTAATTAAAGTCCTATATTATATGAAAGATGGCTCAGTCTTAGCTTAAAAAAATTAAGGTCTTACATATGTATCTTTATTATTTACCTTGAATGCTCATGATATGCTAAGAAGGCTAGTTTTGGGTTCCTTCTAGGATCTTATGCTTAGGGTCTAGCTTGAGTCATGACAAACTTGATATCAGAGCCCTATGTTTTGGAGTGTCCTAGGGAGTCCAACATGTCGCGTCAAGTAGAGTCTTATTCATGAGCGTAAAGTGCACCACATCTTTAAATAAGAGGCTATGAGGCATTTTAGGAAATATTGCTCCTTTTTTCATATTTTATGTTGTGTCATAGAATGTGTACTAAGTCTTCCTAATGCTAATGATTTTCTTTGTGCTTTCTAGAAAGTACCTCCAAAAAGAATACCCAGCTAAGAGAAGTACATGATAATAAAGACCAAGCTCCTCATGACCTTTTTTGAAAATAGGTCTCCAATGCTGAATTCTGGACCGCTATTACTATATTGGCCCAGACTATAACTACCTAGGCGGAACAAGGTATGGTTGTTCCTCCTTCACATATGCCTACTTCAACAGCTAGGATGAAGGATTTTTCTTAGATTAACTCTCACGCATTTCATGGTTCAAAGGTAGATGAAGATACCCAAGAGTTCATTAATGATGCGTATAAGGTTTTGGCTATCATGGGAGTGACTTCAAAACAAAAGGAAAAGTTGGTCGTTTATCAAATTAAAGGGGTGGACCAAGTGTGTTGCACTCAATAAGTGTTTGAGAGGGAGGATGAAGGTTCAATTGGTTTGAAAGAATTCAAGTTTGCATTTATGGACCATTTCTTCCCACTTGAGTTTAAGAAAGCAAAACTAATTGAATTTATCAATGTCAAGCAAGGGAACATGACGGTGAAGGAGTATGCCTTCAGGTTCACTAAGATTTCCAAGTTTGTTTCATCATTGGTTGCTGATCCCTATGCCAAGATGAATAAATTTATTTCAAGAATATTAAATTTGGTTGTCAAAAAGTGCCACACTGCTACACTTGTGAAGGAGATGGACATCTCTCGGCTCATGACTTATGACAAGCAAATTGAATGTGAGAAGCTCAAGGAAAGCAGGATAAGAGAGTCTAAGAGGGCTCGATTTAAAGTTGGATTCTCTAGTGAAAGTCCTCAATAAGGCCAAAGGTTCCAAGATCAAAGGCCATTTCAGGCCTCAAATAAGAGGGTTGACAAGGATAGGATGCCATACCCTGTGGTTTAAGGAGGTGGTGAATAGATCTTTCCAAGGTGCACTACTTGCGTAAAGACGGTGGTAGGTTTTTGGCCAATTTTGGTCCTTGTTATGGTTATGGTAAAATGGATCACAAGCTATTTGAGTGTTTAAATATGAAAAAATAAGGGTCAAGAAAGTCGTCCCCAAGGACAGGTTATTTCGGGTGGTCAAGGGAAACAAAAGGTTCAACAAGGTGGTGCTCAATACAATAACAAATTATATGCCTTTCATGCTACACAAGAGGTGGAAAAGGCTCTTGGTTTAGTTACCAGTATGTTAAAGGTCTTTAACTTTGATGTATATATATTGCTTCATTTGGGTGCTAATTTATCTTTAGTCACTCATTTCTTGGTTGTTAAGTTTGATATGAGCCCTGAAATATTGTTAGAGCCCATCTTGATTTATACTCTATTGGGTGATTCAGTTGTATCCCGGAGAGTCTATCGGTGTTATCCTGTGTCAGTATTACATAAATTCATTCCTTGTGATCTTATTGAGCTACAGATAGTTGGTTTTGATGTTATTCTCAAAATAAATTGATTTGTATGCTTCTTATGCCTCTATAGATTATTAGGACCCATAAGGTCAAATTTTAATTTCCTAATGAGTCGATTCTTAATTGGGTAGTTACTGCCTCCGCATTCAAAGGTTAATTCATCTTAAAGCCCAAAAATTAATTTTTAAGGGATGAATCTATCATATCATAAGGGTTATGGATATTAATTTTTAGTCTCTTACTCTTGAGTCTGTTCTTATTGTGAATGAATTTTCTGATATCCTTCATGATTATTTACCCAGTGTTCCTTTGTTGTCTTCGGCGTAGATCTTCTTCCTAATACTCAGCCTATCTCTATTCCTCCCTATTGAATGGACTCAGCAGAATCAAAAGAGTTGAAGGATCTGTCAAAAATTTTATTGGAAAAAGATTTCACTAGGCTAAGCATTTCACCACGGGGTGCTCTTGTATTATTTGTAGGAAATAAGGATGGGTCGCTCAGGATGTGTATAGACCATTGGAAATTGAATAATATGACTATAAAGAGCAAGTATCCACTATTGAGGAGAAATAATTTTTTTTATCAGTTGCAATGGGCTGCTCATTTCTCCAAAATCAATTTTCATTTCAAGTATCATCAATTGAGAGTAAGGGAGTATACCATTTCCAAGACAAATTTTCGAACTAGGTATGGTCACTTTGGGTTTGTGGTTAGTTGATCAATAATCTGTCGGTGCTCTTAGACCATATGATTTGAGTGTTCAAGCCCTACCTTAATACTTTTGTGGTGGTCTCCATAGATGATATTCTGATTTACTCTATCAATGAAGAAGAGCATATAGATCATTTGAGGTTTGTACTTCAAACTTTGAGGGATAAGCAGTTGTTTGCAGAATTCAATCTGCAAGTTTTGGTTGAAAAAGGCAGCTTTCCTTATCCATGTGGTGGCGACGATTATAGTAAGGTTGATCAAAAGAAGATTGGATCAATCAAAAATTGGCCTAGACCATTGTCTCCTTTAGATATTACAAGTATTTTGGCTTTGGTTGGGTACTACCAAAGATTTGTTGAGGGATTTTTATCTGTTGTTTCACCTTTGACCAAGATGATCCAAAAGAAGGAAAAATACCAATGGTTGAACAAATGTGAGAAGAATTTTTAGACTTTGAAGGATCATCTCACGTCGGCTCCTATTTTGAAACTACTGGAAGGTTTGGATGGATTTTTGGTATATTGTGATACTTCTCATATTGGTTTCGGCTACATTCTATTGCAAAGTAATAAGGTCATAGCATATTCTTTGAGGCAATTAAAAGTCCATAAATTGAATTATCCAACTCATGATCTTGAGCTAGCAGTTGTAGTGTTTGCTTCAAAGATTTGGCATCATTATCTCATGTAATTCACGTTGATGTATTCACCAAATCACAAGAATTTGCAAAATGTGTCATTCAAAGAAATCTAAATTTAAGGAAAAAGAGATGGCTTGAGCTCCTTAAGAATTATGGCATGTATGTATAACATCATCTGAACAAGGTAAATGTTATAGCTATGCTCTCAGCAGGCTACCTATGAGTAGTGTAGTTCATGTGTATGAGGCCAAGAAGGAGTTGGTGAAGGATGTGCACCATTTAGCACATTTAGGGGTTAGGTTGAGTGGCTCTAACAAGGGTGGCACCTATGTACAAAATGGGCCCGAATCATCAATGATTACTAATATCAAGGCAAAGCAAGACCTAGATCCAACTTTAGTTGACTTGAATAATTAGTTGATGAAAAGAAGATTGAGATTTTCTCTCAAGGCAGAGATGATGTACTTTTATACTAAGGTCGATTATGTGTTTCAAATATAGATGGACTAAGGCAGTTGGTTTTGAAAAAGGCCCATAACTCTTCGTGCTCCATACATCCCAGATCCACCAAAATATATCGATACTTGAAGGAAGTATATTGGTTGAATGATATAAAGGACATAGATAGGTTGTAGGATGCCCTAATTGCCAACGTGTGAATATGGAACACCAAAATCCTAGTGGCTTAGCCCAAGACATAGATATTCCCACTTAAAAATAGGAAGATATGAATGTGAACTTTGTCACAGGTTTGCCCTGTACTTGAGAGCAATATGACTCCATTTGGGTGATTGTGGATAGAATGACAAAGTCATCTCATTTTTTCCCGATCAAGACTATTTTCAGTGACAAGACTACGCTAGGTTGTACATTTGAGAGTGGTGAGATTGCATGGTATACCATAGTCTATCATATAGAATTGGGGTATCCAATTCGCTTCTCATTTTTGGAGGTCGTTTCTGAAGGGACTTGGCACCAAAGTGAAGTTAAATACCACTTTTCATCTTCAAAACCAATGGACAAGCTAAAAGGGCAATCTAGCCTAGAAAAGATATTTCAGGCCTATATGTTAGAGTTCAATGATAACCGGGATGATCATCTACTGCTCATTAAGTTTGCTTACAATAACAATTATCATGCTAGTATTGAGATGGCACCATTTAAGGCCTTGTACGGGAGGAGATATAGATCCTCGACGGATTGGTTTGAGCTTGGTGAGATTGCTCTAATTAGTCCTGATGTTGTATAGAAAAGGAGAAACTTACAAAGGAGAAGTTGAAAACAATAGTAAGTCATCAAAAGTAGTATCTCAATATTAGGAGGAGGGATCTTGAGTTTCATGTAGAATATGGAGTGTATGTGAAGGTTTCACTCATGAAAGGTGTGATACGATTCGATAAAAAGGATAAATTGTGTCCCCGATATGTAGGACCTTATGAGATGTAGGAGTAGATTTAGAAGGTTGCTTATAGGTTAGACTTGTCATCAATAATGACTACGGTTCACTCGGTGTTTCATGTGTCAATGTTGAGGAAGTTTATTAGTGATCCAACATTTATTGTACCTTTGGGGTGTGTTGAAGTTGATAAAAACTTGCCCTATGAATAAGTCACGATTGAAATTTTGGATCGCTAGGTGAAGAGGCTACATAATAAGAAAGTTGCATTGGTTAAAGTCCTTTAAAGGAACCAATAATTTAAAAGTGTTATATGAGAATTGGAATTGGATATGATGCGATGATACCCTTATCTTTTTCATTCTACTCAAGTCGAAGGTAATAGGTTCTTCATGCTCAAAATGGTTTGAATTACTTCACTTCTACATTTCCATGTCACAACATGCATGCAAGCTCATGAAACAGGTTGTAAATAATGTTTATTTCAAGGATTTGAAGGTTTTATGATTTTGATGTTAAATTTGCATTTTTACACTAATACTGGGTCGTCAACATTAATTTTTTTTTCTATTCAAGCTAACTCTCATCATATTTGAGGACGACTAATTCTAAGGGGAAGATAATGTAAGATTTTATACCTCAAAAGATGGAACCAAGGCTTATCAACGTGTTTTTGAAAAATTTAGTCCAGGGTGCACTTCTAGGGATCCTTCACAAATATTAGTTGCACACTAGTGTCTGTGAAGGGGGTTGTGGATGTTACCCTTAGGATCATTTTTTAGGCTTCCTAGGAGGAGTTCCACCATGGAATCCTCCATGGCTCATGGTCCTCACACACTTGCGTAGGGTCTTGTGGAGTTCACCCTCCATAGGTTGCCCAACCTTTCATGGAAAAGGCTCCCACCACAGTTCTGGTGGTTGTTTCATGCAGTACATTGCCCAGCTTTCAAGTTTGTTTTTGTAAGGGCATTTAAGTCCTCTTCCTAATTCCTAAACCTTTTTTGGATTTTTTTTAGACTAAAATTCATCTCCTAATGCTATCCTAACCTATTATAAGTTTTTTAATCACTCCTCAAACACTTAGACTCTAAATTTCTCTTCTAAATTACTCTCAAGTCCACTCTCAAGATCAAGTGAAGAATTCTTCAAAGAACCTTCAAGTTTCAAGTCAAATTCATCTTTAATTCTTCAATTCTCTACAGGATATGTGGGATTAATCCATGGGTACCTTCCACCCATGGAGCCCAACCTATTTTTTCATTACTTCATTTAATTTTAAGCATGATCTAATTAGGATTTTCATGACTTTGATATCAAATGTTAAGACCATAATATGAATTACTTTTATATGATGGAATATGCATGAATTACTTTTGATTTATTTGAATTACTAATATTTCTTCAATTGTGCTATGATGATTATGAAAATCATGCATGGGTAACATCAGTTACGATTCAAATGATCTTTAATTCAATGATAATGCTCTATTTACTCAATTATCTTGATTTTGTACTTGATACTTATGAACTCATGATATACTCCTATTTCTTCTCACATGATCATGCATGTACAAGGTTTTCAAATGCGCTTATGATGATGAATAAGGAATGTAGGACTTTGAGATTGACCAGGGGTCCCTACGGGGAGATTTAGATTCTAAAAGGCGACCTACAACCCTAGAAGGCGATTTAGAACTTTGAGGTTGACTTGGGGTCCTCCTCCCTACCCCCACCATCAAATTTTTTAAAAGAAAAATGAAAAAAAATTAAAGAAGGTAAAATTTGCAACGTAATTAAGAAGTTTTAATTATAAGTGGAGGATCTATGAGTCTATATGGATATCCATATTTACTTATGTTGACTATATTTGTATGAGCCCTTAGAATAAATCAATTTATATTTATCAATTTAGAAAATATGAGTGATCAATTAAAATAAATATGGTTTAAATAGACTTTAATTGCCACCTCTAGCCACCCTTGTATATAATTGAAAGGAAATTAACACAATTAAATCTTTTGTGAGTAATGAATTATAAAATGTTACTATAAAGAAATGTAAAACGTGCCTCAGAGTAACAGATTATAAAATGTTATTGACAACAACATTTTATGTCTGTTTACTCCTTCAGATTTTTATTCTTTTTGTGATTGGACTTTTTTTAATAAAATATAGCTTAAAATATTAACGAGAATTACGTTTATATTAGTTTTGTAAATTTTTTAAATATATATTGTTTAAATAAATTATTTTTAATAATGACTTATTTTGATCCAAAATTCACGTTTACTAAGTATCTTTGACATGATTTAGCTCCTCCATTTGACCAAATTTTACTTGACCCCTATTTTTCAATTAAGATTATAATAATTTAAATTAACATTATAAATTTTATGAATAGGAGTTAAAGAAAAATGAATGACCAATCAAATCATTTTTCTTTAGGCTAGAAAGTCAATGTAACAGCTCGGACCTCACACGTGTATATATTGTCCGCTTTGCCAGCATGGGTCGCCCATGCACCAGCGAACGATTTTGTTTCTCCCAGGTTTCCTCGGGAAAAGGCCTATGCACATGTAAATTCCAAGCCCCTTCAAATAGCTCAGTAACTCCCTCTCTATAGTCGATGTAGGATTCGCCTGGCTGAGCCAAGGAGTCTCCTTCGGTCCTTGCACTCACCCCCCGTAGGGACTCAGCGTCCTCGCTGA
>JAOTQJ010138399.1:0-40113 GCA_025642045.1 Solanum sejunctum | reverse complement strand
AAGGTCTGCGTACAATCTACCCTCCCCAGACCCCACTTGTGGGATATTTACTGGGTATGTTGTTGTTGTTGTTGTATTAATCAAGTAAAATACATTAATAACTCAAAGTAACAATGGTACAACTCAAAACTCGACTCAAATATATCTAAGAAACTCAATTCTTTCCAAGAATTCAAGATTTACGAATCATAAGTTTTAATGAATGCAATTAATACTAAAAGTCTCGACTCAAGTAAATGACGAGTTATGTGGATGAACAAAACCAACACTTTAGATAGCTTTACATACTTGGTATGGAGTTTGACAATCAATTCTTTAAGAAATTAGCCTCAATCCTTTGAACCCTAGCTCTTTCTCTTCTTCTTCGCTCAAGGACTTTACTAAGTTTTTGCATAAGGGGCTTTAAAATAGGTTTTTAAAAATCTGTAAGGCCAAAAATGACTTCTATTGGTCGTGGGTTAAGTTTAGAGGGGATGGGAAAAAGTCTATAATACCCCTCAAAAGATTTAAAATTCTGAACTTCGATAGAATAGGTTGGGAAAACAAGTCCTTGATGCAGACCTGTCGCACACCTTTGTATTTTCGAAAATCCAACCCTTATCGAAAAATTAAAAAAAAATATAAGTATGGGTTCATGAACAGGGCTCATCGCGGCCCCATAGCATACCCTCGCTGTCTTAGTTTTTGGATCAACAAATTATTTTTCAATTCGATTGCTCTAAAATCGAGTTGAGACTACTTTTCTGCCCAGTTATTCATGTTAATTGCTAATCTGATCTCGAATTATATATCCGAGTTGGAAAGATGTGTTATGCACATGATTCCATTTTAGAGGTATTTTGGTAATTTCGTTTGGCATTATATTATCTCCCCCTTTGGATCATTCGTTGTTGAATGATGAGTAAAGGTGGTAATAAAGCACAAGTGGACTCAGGACTTCTTTCAATACTCACTCGACAACTCGAACTCTAAACTCCTCCTCAACCTTTGTAAACTCTACCCAGACTCATGAATAGGTATATTAACTCAATAATGGGAACAACAATTATGTTAAGGATAGGAACATTACCTTCAACATCATTGTCCTTTGGCACAATGAGTTGCGGGCATTTGGTTCTCATGGTGTCCTCAACTTCCCACATAGCTTTCTCAATGAATTGTTTCCTTCGCAGAACTTTGACGGAGGCAATCTCCTTATTGCTCAGCTTACAAACTTGATAGTCAAGAATTTGGACTAGAATCTCCTCATAGGATAGACTATATTTTACTCCAGTACTCTCAACAGGGATCTCCAAAATAGGATCTCCCAAACACTTCTTTAGCATTTACACGTGCAATACCAGATAGATCTTATCTAACTCGTAAGGAAGTTATAACTCATAGGCGACCTTCCCAATTCTCCTTACAATTTGATAGGGACTGAAATAATGTGGACTCAACTTCCCTTTCTTATCTAACCACATGATAACTTTCATGGGTGACACTTCCAAGTACACCTCTTCACCTCAAATTCTAAGTCCCTTTTTCTAACATCCGTGTAAGACTTTTGGTGACTTTGTAGAGACTTCAACCTTTCTCTAATAACCTTTACCTTCTCCATGGACTAGTGGACAAGATTAGGCCCAATCAACTCCGCTTCATCTCAAACCACTAAATCGGTGATCTACATCTTCTCCTATATAAAGCTTCATAAGGTGCCATCTGAATGCTTGCGTGATAACTATTGTTATACGTAAATTCCATCAATGGTATATGATCATCCCAACCCTTTAAGTCAAGGACATAAGCTCTCAACATATCCTCTAACTTCTAAAAGGTGCTCTCTGCCTGGCAATCTGTCTATAGATGAAAGGATGTACTCAAATTTACCTTCGTACCCAATCCCTTTTGGAAAGATCTCCAAAACTAGGAGGTGAATTGAGCTCCTCTATCCGATATGATAGACAAGGGAACCCCATGCAACCTCATAATCTCATGAATATATAATTGAGCATATTCTTTAGCAGTATTAGTTGTATTGACTACCAAGAAATGGGCCGACTTGGTCATCCTATACATGATTACCCATATTGAGTCATGCTACTTTCGAGACCTCTTTAGATCGGTGATGTACTCCATGTTAATAATCTCCCACTTCCACTGAGGGATCTCAAAATTCTATGCCAATCCACATATTTGTTGGTGCTCAACTTTGACTTGATGACAATTAGGGCACTTCGAAATAGACTTAATATCCCTCTTCATCCGACTCTACTAATGGATTTCTCTCAAGTCATGGTACATCTTGGTAGAGGCAGGATGAATTGAATACCTAGCTATGTGCTTCGTCCATGATTCTCTCTCTTACACCATCAACATCAGGAACTCATAACTTGCATTGGTATCTCAACACCCCATGTCCCCCTTTAGAGAAGACCATCATTTTCTGTTTGTGGATGACCTCCTTTAATTAAAGTATGATAGAATCTAGATTGTGATTCTCTTTCACCTCTACCACAAGGGATGATGCAAATCCACTCTAGACATTGACTCCTCCCTCATGATTTTCCTTATGCTGGACACTTAATCGAGCTAATCTGTGCACCTCTTTCACTATCTCTTCCTTTCCTTTCTCAACATGGACTGTGCTACCCATTGTGAACCTGCTAAGAGTATCAACAACAATGTTAGCTTTACTCGGGTGGTAGAGAATGCTTATGTCATAATCCTTGAGCAACTCTAGCCACCTCCTTTGTTGTAGGTTGAGCTCTTTCTGATTAAAGACATATTGTAAACTTTTGTGGTCAATGAACATATTTACATATACTACATATAAATAGTGATGCCAGATCTTAAGTACGAATACTACTACTTCCAATTGGAGATCATGAGTCAGATAATTCCTCTCATGAATCTTAAGTTGTCTAGAAGAATAGGCTATAACCTTTCCTTTCTGCATTAACATACAACATAGTCCAACTCTAGATACATCACAATGTACCACAAAGTCTTCTGTCCTATCTGACAATATCAAAATTGGGGTTGTAGTTAGTCGGGTCTTCAACTCTTAAAAACTCTTCTCACATTTATCAGACTATTGAAACTTGACCTTTTTTTGAGTTAGCTTGGTCAATTGTGCCGACAAGGAAGAAAAGACCTCAATAGATCTGCTACAGTAGCTTGCCAAACCAATGAAACTTCTTATGTCTATTGGTGAGGTCGGTTTGGGCTAGTACATAACCACTTCAATCTTCTGGGAATCCACTCGAATACCATCCCAAAGGTGACATGACCTCAAAAGGCCACTGACTTGAGCCAGAATGCACATTTCAAAAACTTTGCATATAATTCATGATCTTTGAGAGTTTAAAGAATCACTCTAAGATGACTGGTGTGCTCCTCTTCATCTTTAGAATATACTAGGATGTCATCAATAAAAACAATCATGAACATGTCAAGGTACGGTCAGAATACTTTGTTCATCAAGTCCATGAAGGTTGCAGGTGCATTAGTCTATCCAAAGGACATAATCGAAATCTCAAAATGACTATACCTCATCCTAAAGGCTGTCTTTGAAATATCACAATCCCTCAATTTTAGATAGAGATAACTTGATCTGAGTTCTACCTAGAAAAAGCAAGTGGCACTCTGAAATTGGTCCAACAAATCATCTATCCTTAGGAGAGGATATTTATTCTTAACTGTGACCTTGTTCAATTACCTATAATCTATGAATATTTTGAGAGACCCATCTTTCTTCCATACGAATAGAACATGAGCACCCCAAGGAGAAACATTTGGTCTGATAAATCCCTTCTCTAACAACTCCCTCAACTTCTCCTTCAACTCTTTCAACTCAGCAGGGGCCATCCTATAAGGTTGAATCAAGATAGGCTGGGTATCGGAAAGAACATCAATTCCAAAGTCAATCTCCCTATCAGGAGGACTCCAGGCAGATCCTCAAGAAATCTTTAGGAAACTCATTTACAATCAGGACCAACTCAAGAATAGAAGGCTTAGTATCATCAGATTTTAGAGATTACTTTCTAGCTCTAAGACAGGAAATAAATTTTCCCTTAGGTTCAATAGAATCTCCTCTCTACTCTATAATAGGATCTTTAAGAAAATGAGACTTGATAGTTCGGGCTCTACAGTCAACAATGGCATAGAAGGCGTGGAGCTAGTCCATACCAAGAATTATATCAAAGTCAATCATCTTTAACTCAACCAGATCAGCAAGAGAATCCCTATGGTAGATAGATATTACACAATCTCTAATACATTCTTGGCTATAATAGACTCACCAATAGGAGTGGAAACAAGGAAAGGCTCAAGTAAACACTCAAGGGAATCTCACAATTTCTAGCCACATATGGTGTTAGAAAGGATACTGTCACCACTGGATCAAGAAAAACATAACAATCAAAAGTAAAGGCTCAGAGCATACCCGTTATGACATCAGGTGCAACATCTTTATCCTATCTGTTCCCCATTGCATAGAGAAAATTTGTTCCTCCAGTTGGCCCTAGTGTGGCACCCTTCTGATTACCTCTCGGTGGTGACATGGCAGTAGAAGATTAGGCTCTATTGCCCAAAAGTGGACACTCTCTTAGGAAGTGACCTATCTAGACACACTTATAGAAACCATTTCCTCCTTCCTTGTACTCCCCCAATGCATCCTGCCGTTCTTCTCACAAGGTAGTTTTCTTTGAGAGCCAAAAGCAGCACTAGCTTGTGAACCATGTGCTCTAAAGTTTGACTGCCCTTGTGATTTCTGATCATACTTGATATTTAGAGTGGGTGCACTGGCTGATGATGGGGCATACCCTGAATACCTCTTCTAGAAGTAAGATTTGTCCCCTTTATCCTGCTTATGCTGGTTAGCCTCGTGCCATATTGACTTGGCTTTCTTGCTCATGTGCTCTTCCTAACTTTCTTCTTATCCTCCTTAGTTTGCTAGGTGTAAACCATAAAAATTTGAAAATGTCCATGCCTAGAATAAGTAAAGCTGCCTTGTATTCTTTCTTCGCATGTCTCCCCAATCCAAATACAAACTTTCTCATCTTTGCCCTCATGTTCTTGATCATCTCTAGAGCATACTTGGACAAATTAATGAACTTTAGGCTATACTCTTTGACGACCATTCCCTATTGTTTCACGTTCACGAACTCTTTAATCTTTGCCTCCCCTAACTCTTGGGGAAAGAAATGGTAGAAGAAAGCACTCTCAACTCGCCCCACTCAGTAAGATCAGTATCTTCACCTTGACTATCATCCTACTAGTTGTACCAGACATTTGTCACATCCTTAAGCTGGTAGGAGGCAAGCTTAACCCCTTCAATCCCACTGGCATGCATGGCCCTCAATATCTTATATATCTTGTCAATGAAATTTTGTGGATCTTCCTCAACCTTTGACTCTATATATACTGGTAGGTTCATTCTCAAGATGTCTATGAGTCAGGTTATGGCAGTGGACTCTAGAGAGCTGGAACTAGGAGCCTGAGGACCTCGACTATTATCTTAGGAAGCCACTAGCTGAGTAAACGTGGTAATAGCTCCTCTAAACTCTGCCTATATAGTAGGAGTCAGCTGTGGCTGTGTAGGGGCACCTGTGGGACCTCAGCAGCCCTGGCAGGTTGACTTTGTCTCCTCTTCCCTATATGAATAGGGACCTTGGTTAGGAATTCTGAACGGTTGGGTGTGAGCCATCTTTCTGAGCAATAGTTCATTTTGGAGGCATATTTAAGAAATGTTTAATGCATTAATTAGAGCAAAGTTTTCATAAAGTTAAACTCTATCGCACGAACTTAGACCACGACGCCTGTTGGCATTCCAGCCTTCCTTCTCCTTTCAGGGCCTATTCGAAAGAGAATCCAGTACTTCTTGGTCGTGAATATCTAAAATGGTTGTTTACTTTAAAAATCATAAAACATAAAGATTAGGTAGGCCCCCAATCTGGCAAGAACGGACTAAGAAGATCTTAATATTCTACAGTAGAATAAGTCCCCAACCTTCCAAATTCAGGATCAAAAGTCTGCTTTCCAAAACCCACGCAAATGGAGGCCAACGTTTTTCAGCTGGCTGTTATGTTAGTTGTAGCGCGCCTTCCCTCCTTCTCTCACTTTGGAAAGATTTTTCTGTATTTGATTATGATGACCTGGTCGAGAGAGTACGATACATCGGTGTAAAAAAAGAAGGGTAACACTTCCTAATGTCTCGTAGCCTCTTAATTATGAAGTTTGGTGGACAACACACCCATAAACAAGACTCTAATAGGCACGACTTCATAGACTTCCTAGGACACTTGAACTCTGAGCTCTGATACCAAGTTTGTCATATCCTAGGAGGGTACCTAGGATGCAAATGGCACTCAAAGACTATTTCTAGTCCTCAAGCAAACCACTTGGTCTCATTTTTAGATCTTACTCAACAGTGGAAGAATACTCAATGATAACATTAAAGAAAATATAGAAATGTTATAATTAGTTTCTCAAAATAGTTCAAGTCTGAATAGGAAAACACTTGAGAATACTTCACTCAGATTCTATGAAACCTCTACTCTAAACATCTAAAAGGTACCATGACAAACCATGGCTACCATAAATTCAAAGGAACTAACTAATGTAAAGAACAAAGTAAAGGGTGTCCTCTAAATACAGGGGAGGACTCACCACTGTCTAGACTTAAGGTGCTGAACCTCAACAGCGTGTCTATTGAATTCCTCTATCGGATAAATCTACATCATAAAATGATGCAGCAGCAAATGGCATAAGTACGTAGAATGTACTGTATGTAAAAGGGCTAAAGTAAACAGATAAGTCTCAAACCAATCAACAACTCAGCTCAAAGCTCAACTCTTCATCTCATACCTTAACTCAAATAAATCATACAAGTTTAAGTTTGAAATCATGCTTTAGAAATAGACATATTATGTAAATGCAACTTGGTTCAAAGATTGTGATATGCTCAACTCCAGTATTGCTTAAAAGTTTCTCTAACTGACATAACTCACACCACCATGAGTTTTAGTGATGTACAATAAATATGACATCGTTGCATCGCCCATCCTCAACTTTCCATAGAAGAGGACGCATCAACCTATAACTCTTTCTTAGGTCCTAATAGAGTGTCCCTCTATAGGGACTTGGGCCACTAGAATTATCTTGTGCGACTATCCTGCACTGGCAACGTAGTTCTGGGGTGACTCTCTTCACCCAACTCGATGCTCAATACTCCTTCGAAGACTAAATCATGCTTATAAAAATTAGCTCAACTCATCTTTTTGACTCATCTCAGACAAGTCAACTCTATTGTCAATAGCTCAACTCAATTACTTGACAACCAAATAACTCAGGACCATCGTCCATACAATGCAACTCAAGACTCTAATCCACATCATACAAGACTCCCATGAATTACAGTCAAGTAACATCACATTAGCAGGCTCAATGTAAATGACATGATGGATACTCATTACATGCACAGACAAAGCAATAAAACATACATGAAGCAAGAGAACGTACTTCTTAGGATCATATTACTTAGTTTGAAAGATTGGGTTCATAATTTCAATTAATAAGTAAGCAAAAGAAAATGCTAAGTTTAGGGTTCAATTATCAATAAGTCAAAATACATTATAATGCAAAGTAACAATGGTGCAACTCATAACGCAACTCAAATATATCCAAGAAACTCAATTATGTACAAGAATTTAAGATTTATGAATCATAAGTTTTAAAGAATGCAATTAATACTCAAAATCTCGAATCAAGTAAATGAGGGGGCGTGTGGATGAACAAGTCCAAAACTTCAAATAGCCTTACATACCTAGTATAGAATTTGACAATCAATTCCTCAAGATATTAACCTCAATCCTTTGAACCCTAGCTCTTTCTCCTTTTTTTTGCTCAAAGTCTCTACTTAGTTTTTGCGTAAGTGGCTTTACAATAGGTTGTTAAAACTCTTTTAGATCAAAATGACTTGTATTAGTCATGGATAAAGTTTAGAAGGGGTGGCAAAAAAGTATATAATGCCCCTCAAAAGATTTAAAATTTTGAACTTCAGTAGAACAGAACGGGGGAATAGGTCCACGACGCGTACTTGTCGCGTACCTGTGTATTTTCGGAAATCCAACCCCTGTTGAGAAATTGAAAAATCATATAAGTGGGTCCATGAACAGGCTCATCGTGGCCCTATTGCATAGCCTCACGGTCTCAATTTTTGGATATAAAATTATTTTTTGATTCGATTGCTCTAAAATTGAGTCGAGACCACTTTTCCACTCAATTTTTCATGCTAATCGCAAATCTAGTATCAAAATTTCCATATAAGGTTAGGAAGATGCATTATGCGCATGATTTTATTCTAGGGGTATTTTTATAATTTCACCAGTCGTTATAGGAACGTCGTGAACACCTGAGATTTCAGCTTTGGCATGCATATTGAGTTAGAAATCACTATTTCTGCTAAATGTTACATTGTAAATTTCTAAAACCATCGAGTTGCGATATCTCATCATTTTCTTATCAGAATTATACTACTTTTCAAAACTTGTGCATGGTATATTTAGATTCTATTGATATGGTCATGCTTTTGCATAATTTGATATAGAAACTGTTGAATATAAACTTTTTCCAATAAGGAATGTCACTCGATTTTTTGGTTCTTTCTCTTTGTTCTGAGCCTCGTTTTGAGCTCAATTTACAGCTATAGACTCAAGGTAATGTAGAGGTCATTTTATGGGGTTTGGTTTGATATTTTAGGGGAAGACCCCCTTTTTTCTCATTTTAGTCTAAATTTATGTATTTTCTCTCATTTCTTGACATATTATAGCTAAAACATTCATATTTAGCTATAAGTGTTGTGCATACACTATACTTATATGATAAAACAAAACAAAAATTACCAAAACATAAAATGAGGAAAATAAGGATTAATTCCAAAATTACTCAAATTAAACAGCTCTAAAAGACATATCCTCGACAACAACGCTAAAATTTTAATGTCTCATATATTACACCTCCTTTTGAAGGTATAAGTGGCCGAACCCACAGGGAATATGGTCTAGACCTAGAATAATTGCAAAAAAATCGAATGATGTAACCTACTTATCACTCAAAGTGGGGAGGGGGTTTCACATTTGTGAAAAAATAAACCTAAACTAGAAGCAAGTGTTGTGAAATCAGTGAAAGAAGTAACTAGGATATTGTGTTCCTCATTAATTCCTAACTCAATATCACCAAATAATCATAATTTTTTCTAGTGTGTAACATGCAGAACGATAAGTTATATTTACAAATCCTTTGATCCTGGGAGAGCTAAATTTCACGATATTATTTGATCCATTCTCGTAGTGTGACATTACTAATCCTTATCTTTTGTTAAAGTACAATCTCCCCTTGATCGAGTTCTATTGATTAGATGAGAGGGATCATATCAAAACCTGTTAATATTATTCTCTTTTGGAATTTGGTGGATTGTAACCTTGGCCATCATTAAAAGCATTCATAATAAAGAGAATTAATTAATACATGCATGTTTACTTTCCAAGAATTACAAGTTATCCAATTTTACTTTGTTAGTTATTCATGGTACCTAAAACCCTAGTTGTTAATTTAGCTATACATAATCACTGTAGATGAAAGTGAAACACACCACCTATTCTTTTGAATGCCCCATAATTGTAATTTTCATATATCTTAAAATTCATGCATAATTTTAAAAATTTGACTTCACATTCTCGATCAAGGAGAAACATTGAGTAGAAAATGGGTATAACTTTGATTTCAAAAGACTCATAGCAATAAATAATTATTGCTAGTTTTTGATTTCCAGTGGCTGCCCTCGCCCAGAGCATGATGTGCCTACGGTGCGCCACTATGTAATCCCAAGTTTGCGTCAAATTTGCAACGCGCCAGGGGTGTGGACCTGTGTATTATTTTTCTTGTTTTATCTATTTTGACCAAGGGTATTGGGGTTGTAACATAATGCCCACTTAAACATTAAATCACCCATAATTAGTAAGTAGATCACACTTTGTTAGGGGGTGTCATGCTCGGTCACCTGAATCGAGGGGGTGTCAGGCCTCAGAGTCCAAATTGTAGCTGCTTGGTCTATATCAGTTGAGTTCACTTCCCACTTATGTATGATAGATATATTGTACAAGATAAATTACTTACAAACATGATTGAGGTTATATATCCATTTTTTATGATTATGCATTTTGACTATATTGACAGATGTTTTGTTGCATTGCATCCCACATACTTAGTACATTCAAAAATACTAATACATAGTCTATGCCTACATGATATTATCATGTAGGGATTAGAGCTCCTTTTGATCATCTTCCACATGGCTAGTTCGCTACTTTGGAGATAAGAATTGGTGAGTCCTCAAGTTCGATGACACTATCTATATTACTTTTTCTATTTTGAGACTTCATTATGTTGAACACTTATTATTATGAGGGTGATCTCGAAAAGTGTCTTGACCTTTGCTCCATTCCAAGTTAGCGGTATTGTTGGATATTATGATGTATTTATGCTATGAGCTTGACTCTTTTATGCTTTAGTGATTATCAAGGACTTCCCTTAGTCCCTCCCCCCCTTTTTATTATATCTTGTGATGCTTATTTTACTTCCATTACCAAGGATCTATGATTGATATGCTAAGAGACTTGTTTAGGGTCCCTTCAATTTTCCCATTCGCTGTGTCATGTCTATGCCCTAGGCTTGGGTCATGAGAAACTTGTTATCAGAGCACTAGGATGCTAATGGTGCTCGAGAATACAACACACTGCATCGATTAGAGTCTTATTCATAGTTATAAAGCTCACCATAGCTAAGCATGAGAGGCTATGAGGGATTTTAGGAAATGTTCCACTTCTTTATGGTCTATATTGTGCTTTAGATATAACTATAAGGTTTTTCCCATAGCAAATGCTCTTGTTTCCTTCTAGAGCATGCGGATTCCAAGGAGAAGACTATAAAAGGAGCCGTACTCTCGAGAATCAATTGGCCTTTCGCACTCCTCAAGCTCCTCAAGATGGAGGGGTAGCCTAAGAAGAGTTCCAAGATGTTATCAGAACGTTAGCCCATTCTAAGACCAACCAAATGAACCAAGGGGACGAAGCCCATCATGCTCCCACTCTGGCCTCAAGGGTGAGAGATTTCATAAAAATTAATCCACCGGAGTTCCATAGATCTAAGCCGGAAAAGGATCCCCAAGAGTTTATTGATGAGGTGTATAATGTTCTTTCTATTATAGGGGTCAATTCATAGGATAAAGTGGAGTTTGTGGCCTACCAACTCAAGGGTGTAGCCCAAATTTGGTTCACCTAATGGAAATTGAAAAAGAGAGGTGATGATGTTATTCCTTGGGAGGAGTTTAAAGCCGCATTCCTAAATTGGTTCTTTCCCATCAAGCTAACAGAGGCCAAGATGATGGAATTTATGAACCTTAAGCAAGGTTCCATGAGTGTGAGAGACTATGCCCTCAAGTTCACCGAGTTTTTCAAGTATGCTCCACACTTGGTGGCTTATCCTAGAGCTAGAATGAACAAATTTGTGTCGGGAGTATTCATCTTTGTTAATAAGTGTACTGCCATGCTAGTGAGTTATAGGGATTTGTCTTGGCTCATGACTTATGCCAAGCAAATAAAGGGGGAAAAGCTTAGAAAAAGAAGAAGTGGTGAGTCCAAGAGGGCTTGTTTTGAATGTGGTTTCCAAGGTTCCAGTAGTGGCTGATTTCTTCAAGGCCACAAGTTCAAAGGCCATTGGTCTTCCAATGCTCCCAATCTTTGCTAATGATAATATAAGATTTCAAGGAGGTAATGGTGGGATGACTCACCCTAAGTACCAAAAGTATGGGAGGAACTATGGTGACCTATGTTTGAAGAACTCTAATCCTTGCTTTGACTGTGGTGAAATAGATCAAAAGGTTATTGATTGTCCTCATGCTCAAAACAAAGGTAGTGATGGTCATCCTCAAGGAGAAGGTGCTAATTCGAGTCAAAGGGCAATGGCAGGACAACAAGGGGGTGTTCTAAGCAATATAGGTTCTATGGTGTTTAAGGAAGGTAAGAAGTGGATGAGGTTCCCAATGTTGTCACTGGTATGTTAAACGTTCTTGATTTTGATGCGTATGCATTGATGGATTCGGGTGCCACTCTTTCTTTATAACTCCTTTTGTTGCCAAAAAGTTCATGTGAGTCCTAAATCATTGTGTGAACTATATGAAGTGTCCACCCCCGATGGTGAGTGCATTGTCGCTAAAAGAGTCTATAAAAGTTATCTCGTGTTCATATTGCATAAAGTCTTACCTTGTGATTTTAAAGAATTAGATATGGTAGATTTTGATATCATTCTTAGGATGGAATTGTTACATGTATATTATGCTTTCATTGATTGTAGAACTCGTAGGGTTAAATTTTGATTCCCTAATGAGCTTGTCCTTAAGTCGAAAGTCATGACGTGGTGGTCAAAGTATATTCATTTCTTATCTTAAAGCTAAAAAGTTAGTTTCTAAGGTTTGCCTAGCCATCTTGTGAGGGTTAGGGATAATGAGTCCAAAGTCCTTCCCATTTGTTAGTACCGATGGTCAAAGAGTTTCTTGATGTCTTTCTCAACAAGCTTCTTGGTGTTCCTCCAGAAAAGAAAATAGACTTTGGTATAGACTTACTTCCCGATACTCAACCCATTTTTATTCCATCTTACCATATAGCGCCAGCGAAATTGAAGGAGCTAAAGGATCAACTAAGTGATTTGTTGGAGAAGGGTTTCATAAGGCCTTATAAGTCACCTTGGGGTGCACTGGTGTTATTTGTGAAGAAAAAGGATGGTTCTCTTAGAATGTGCATTGATTACCAAATAATTTAATAGGGTTACCATAAATAACAAGTATCCTCTACCAAGGATTGATGACCTTTTTGATCAACTACAAGAGGCTAGTCACTTTTCTAAGATTGATCTTCAGTCCAGATACCACCAAGTGAAGGTAAGTGAGTGTGATATTCCAAAGATGACTTTTCATACTAAGTATGGGCACTTTGAGTTTGTGGTTATGTCCTTTGGGTTAACTAATATATCGTCTATATTTATGGATCTCATAAATAGGGTTTTTAAACTCTTCCTTGATAGGTTTTTAGTGGTCTTTATTAATGATATATTGATTTATTCTTAGAGTGAGAAAGAGCATATGAATCATTTGAGGGTGGTATTATAAATCTTGAGAGAGAAGAGTTTGTTTGCTAAATTTGAAAAATGTGAAATTTGGTTGAAAGAGGTTGCTTTTCTAGGGCATGTGGTATCAGGTGATGGCATTAAGGTGAATACTAAGAAGATGGAGGTGATAAGAAATTGGCCTAGATATTAGGAGTTTCTTGGGTTTAGCAGGGTACTACAAGAGGGTTGTGATTGGATTTTCTTCTATTGCTTCTGTTATGAAAAAGTAGATCCAAAAGAAGGAAAAATTCATGTGGACCAATGAATGTGAAAAGTGTTTCCAAACTTTGAAAGATAAGCTTGTCTTCGTTCCTATCTTAGCTCTATTGGAAGAGTTTGAAGGGTTTGTGGTTTATTATGATGCCTCACGAATTGGTTTGGGGTGTGTATTGATGCAAAATGGCAAGGTAATAACTTATGCCTCTTTTCAACTTAAGTTGCATGAGCGAAATTATCCCACCCATGATCTTGAATTGGTGGTCGTGGCGTTTGCTTTCAAAATTTGCATCACTATTTGTATAGGGTTCATGTTGATATGTTTACAGACCACAAGAGTCTCCAATATGTGTTCACACAAAAAGATCTTAACTTGAGACAAAGAAGGTAGTTAGAGCTACTTAAAGATTATGACATGAGCATGCATTATCACTTCAATAAAGCTAATGTTGTGGCCGATGCTCTCGGTAGAGTGTCCATGGGTAGTCTAGCTCATATTGATAATGGTGGCAAAGAGGTGGCTAGGGAAGTTCACCGATTGGCCAGATTGAGGGTTAGGTTGGATGAAGTTGAAATTGGTGGTGTAGTGGTTATTGATGGTTCTAAATCTTCTTTGATTGAGGAAATAAAGTCAAAATAAGATCTTGACCCCACTTTGATAGATTTAAAGGGCTTGGTGAATGATGTTAAAGGGGAGGTTTTCTCCCAGGGGGGAGATGGTGCCCTTAGGTACTAAGTTAGATTGTGTGTGCCTAATGTTGATGATTTAAGGGAGTTGATCTTGAAGGAGACCCATAATTCATTCTATTCTATTCACCTTGTTTCTATAAAGATGTATAGAGACTTGAGGGAGGTGTATTTGTGGGGTGGTATGAAGTGGGATATTGCCAAGTTTATATCAGGATGTCACAAATTGCCAACACGTGAAAGACGAACATTAAAGGCGGGTGGCCTGGCCCAAGACATAGAAATTCCTACTTGGAAGTGGGAAGAGATCAACATGGATTTTGTAGTTGGGTTGCCTAAGAGTAGGAAACTCTTTGACTCTGTTTGGGTTGTTGTTAATAGAATGATAGAGTCGACTCATTTTCTACCTGTCAAAACCACTTATGATGCTGAAGATTATGCCAAGTTGTATATATATGAGTTAATTAGATTGCATGGGGTGCCCTTTTCTATCATTTTGGATCATGGTGCTCAATTCACTTCACACTTTTGTAGGTCCTTCCAAAGAGGCCTTGGTACCAAGGTTAAGCTTAACGCGACTTTTCATCCTCAAACGGTTGGACAAGCTGAAAGGACTATCCAAAATTTGGAGGATATGCTTAGAGGTTGTGTTTTAGAGTTTAAGGGTAGTTGGGATGAACATCTTCCACTTATTTAGTTTGCTTACAACAATAGCTACCACTCAAGCATTCGTATGGCTCCTTTTGAATCTTTATATGGTAGGCATTGTAGATCCCTAGTTGCATGGTTTTAAGTGGGAAAGATCACTTTGCTAGGTCTGAATTTGGCCATGGAGGCCTTGGAGAAGGTGAGGTTGATAATGGAGAGACTAAAAACATCCCCAAATAGACAAAAGTCCTACTCCGATGTGAGGAGAAGAGATCTTGAGATAAAGGTTGGTGATTGGGTTTAGTTAAAAGTCTCACCCATTAACTGTGTGGTCCTGTTTGGCAAGAATGGGAAATTGAGTCCAAGCTTTATGGGTCCTTATAGAGTCTTGAGGAGAGTGGGTAAGGTTGCATATGAGTTGGAATTGCTTATAGAGATGAATATGGTTCATCCGATCTTCTATATATCCATGTTGAGGAAGTGTGTGGGTGAGCCAAGTGTTATAGTGCCTTTAGAAGTTATGGGTGTTGTAGATGACAATTTGACTTATTAGAAGGTGCAATGGAGATTTTTGATAGACAGGTGAAAAGGTTGAGAAACAAAGATGTAGCTTCTGCTAAGGTCCTTTAGAGGAATCAACAGATTGAAAGTGCCATATGAGAAGCCGAAGCGGACATGAAAAGTGATACCCATATCTCTTCCACTCTACTAAAGCCGAAGGTAATAATTTATGTCCCCTATATGATATCAAGTGTTAAGTTTTAGCCCTTATATCATTTTGCATGCATCCATGTCTATGGCAACAAGTTTATGGTGATTTTCGACATTCATGTTGACATTTTTGAAAATGATGTTTAAATGCATTCGTTGCGTTCATGTCAGTCTAAAATCTTCATAATTACTTCTCTTACGCATGTTTCTTTGACATTTGGGGATGAATGTTCCCTTGGGGGAGATATTGAAATGCCCTACATGTGCTTCGGAATGCCCCATAATTGTAATTTCCATATATCTCAAACACCACACTTGATTTTGAAAATCCAACTTCATATTCTCGATCAAAGGGTAAAATTGTGTGGGAAATGGGTATACTTTGGATTTTAAAAGACCCATAGTGAAAATTAATTTTCGCTAATTTTTGATTTCCAGTGATTGTCCATGCCCAGTCGCGATGCGCCAGGGGTACGGACTAGTGTATTATTTTCCTTGGATTTTCTATTTCGGCCAAGGGCATTGTGGTCATATTACCATGCCCACTTAAACAAGAAATCACCCATACTTATCCATTTTCAGCTCTATAACTCAAAACCCTCTCTCAAACCCCCAACCCTAATTCCCACTTAAACGTGAAATCACCCACACTTAGCTATTTTCAACTCTATAGCTCACAAAACCATCTCTCAAACCCCTCTAAGACTCTATCAATTCTCATATTCAAATCTAAGGATCTCAAGCTCAAATTTTGAACTCGAGGACTTATTTCAAGCTCTAAGTCTACTTCAAGTTCACCTCAAAGAATTCAAGGTTTAAGGTATGGGGGTCTACATCCATGGGTCCTTTCACCAATGGAGCCCAACCTTCCCTTTTCATGAAAATTGCATATTTTCAAGTTGTATTACCTATGAGTAACTCCTATAACGGATTATGAATATAAATTATCTTGGGGTTTTATGAAGTATTATTTGATAATGCATGACTATTTATTTCAAACTTGTTCTATGAATTAATTTTATCTATTGAGACTATGCATATTTTGAGCTATGAAACTATGACTATATGAGCTTTTGTGATTAATTTCAAGGTACCCTACATGAGGGTTTTATTACATGTTGGTAGGTTGATTTGCATTGAGTTTACTCATCTTATTTCACTCTTGAATTGCATGATTTTGGACAAGAATCATGAATCCACCATATGTTTGATAAAATGACATGAAAAGAATTCTCAAGTTATTCATGATCTATTACATGATTTACAAGTCAAGTGACCTCATGATGATTAAGAGCTTTCAAGCATGTATATAATTCATGAAAAGTACCTATGATTTTACAAGTATCAAGTTAAGCCCTATTTCAAGAATTTTACCTCTTGTGAGCCATTCAGTTTAAAGCAAGGGTTAATGTATGATTATGATCTACTCTAATGTTCAAGTTAGGCTCACTACTAGAGGTCAAAGATGTTTATGAGCTACTCAAGTCATGGTCTTATAAGCTATTTATGTTATGATTAAAGTATGGTTATTTCAAGTATTCCATGGGATTTGACTTAGAACCGATTGTGGCTTAAGATGGGGGCTTGACTCAAGGGGTCCATACATAAAGTCTTTAGTCGCTAAACTATGTGCCACCGTAGGATTATGATTATTACCCTTGCAATACAAGTGGATCCATCTAGTTCATGTTAGCATGTATGATTTGCCTCGGCAAGTAGACCACACTTCACCGGTGTGTGTCAAGCCTTGGAGTACAAGTTATAGTTGCTTGGTATATATCGATTGAGGTCACTTTCCACTTCTGTATGATATATATATTGTGCATGATAAATGACTTACAAACATATTTTGTTATGGGCATTGATCATGCATGACATATTAAGATTATATATCCATTGTTTATGATTATCTATTTTGACTATATTGGCTTATGTCTTGTTGCATTGTATTCTGCATAGTTAGAACATTAAAATGTACTAATGCATACTCTATGACTACATAATATTACTATGTATGGACCAGAACTCCTTTTGATCATTCTCCACGTGGCTAGTTCGGTACTTCAGAGATAAGAATTGGTGAGTCCTTAAGTCCGAGTACACTATCTATATTACTCTTGTTATTTTGAGACTTCATTATATTTAACACTTGTTATTATGAAGGTGACCCCAGAAAGTGTCTTGGCCCCCACTCCATTCCAAGTTAGAGTTGTTGTTGGATATTATGATGTACTTATGCTATGAGGTTGACTCTTTTATGCTTTAATAATTATCAAAGAATTCCCTTAGTCTTGCTCCCCTTTTAATTATATCTTATGATGGTTATTTTACTTCCGTGACCAAGGATGTGTGATTTCTATGGTAAGAGGCTTGTTTGGGGTCCTTTCGGGTTCCACATTCATAGTGTCATGTCTAGGCCCTAGGGTTGGGTCATGACAGAAGAATCATATTATAGAATATCATAATTGAACACTTAGAATGATGAAGTAAGGAACAAGAAAATCTAAAATTTCTCCACAAGAAATCACAATATTATGTTTTGAATGTAAAACACAAAAGATGAAGACACAAAAGTATTTTTCAATTCTCTTATGCGTCTCTCTGTAAAAAAGACCTAAAAACCTATTTAGAATAATAAAAATACAAATCCAAAATAGAATAGAAAGACTGGATTAGACAACTTTTACGGACTGGGTTATGAGTTATATAAACATCCACGACCTATATATGAGTTTTGTACTCTGCATTTTCCAAAAACTGGCTTCCAATCCATGAAACCCTCTTATAGGTTGTGCTCAGAATTACGGCTCGTATAGAGTTTTATCTGACGGTTCTTTAGAAACTCTGATCCCCAAGGCATGGACCCAAACCACGACTTATGAAAACTTCTATGACTAGTCTGACAGTTCATGGATGCAACTTCTGAATTAGACCCTTAACTAGATCTCACTCACAAAGCATATCTATGGCTTGTGGAAGTATCCACGACCCGTAGAGTAGCTCATAAGTCTTCATAAATTGAAATTTTGCAGAACTTTGTCCAAAATCATGCCGAATCGTGTAATCCTAAAAATAAACATAAAAAACACATCAAATCCACTAACATCACTTTGAGAACACATACAATTCAAAGTTTTAAGCATCAAAACTATTATATTTTGATGACACATCTACATCCTCAACTTAAAATTATTGCTTGTCCTCAAAGGACAGACTCAATCTACATAAGCATTGTAGCAACACACAATCCTTCATCTAATGGCATATTATCTTTATGTCAAGCACATATACCTACATTAACTCATCAATGCATATTAGATAGCCGTCAAATAAACTAATGTAGATCAATATATGTGATAGTGCTAGTATGAGGTCATGACCCAAGCGTAGGCCTCGTGACATGAAGAATGAGGAACCCAAAAGAACTCCAAATAATCCTCTTAGCACATCAATCACACATCCTTGGTTGTCAAAGAAAAATAATAACAACAAATAGTATAAATAAGGTAAACAAGACTGAAACGACCCCAAAAAGTGCTTGATAATGTGCCTTAGAAGTGTTCAAAATTGTAATTTTTATATATCTCAAAATTCTTGTGTGATATCAAAAATCCGACTTCATATTTTTGTTTAGAAGGAAAATTTGGGTGGGGAATGGGTCTGACACTAATTTTAGAGCCAACAAATCACAATTTCAATTTTTCAAGTGATCAATTTCCAACGAACCAGTGTGCATTTTGTGCCCAGTTTTAT
Organism: Solanum sejunctum; assembly: GCA_025642045.1. NCBI lineage: Eukaryota > Viridiplantae > Streptophyta > Magnoliopsida > Solanales > Solanaceae > Solanum > Solanum sejunctum. Next base: position 20,895 of record JAOTQJ010138399.1, on the reverse strand, counting down.
TAGCTCGGTCCAAAGCTTTAGGGTCTCTCGACTACATCTTCCCATAGGTGAAAATACCTATACTTAACCATATTTCACCTTTATATCATACAAAACTTTCTCAAAAACCCTCTCTAACACTTAGACAATATTTCACCCAATTCAAGTGTCCCAAACTCACTTTTGGATCTAGACAAAACTCATTTAAGCTTCAAGATCTCATTCAAATCTAAGTAAAGCTTATTTATGTCATTAATACCATCATGGTCCCCTACATCAAGCCAGGTTCGAAGGAAATTCCATTGGATAAGCTTTGCACAAGTACTGGTAGGTGGATCAATTTTAAAGGGACATATCTCTTAGCACACAAAGAGCTAGTTGACCCACGACCTTCCAAATTAAAACTCTTTGAGTTATCTTTCCACTGCACTTGGTTTCAACTTACTTAGAGTTCAGATGAAAAAGTTATACCCATTTTTGTAGAAGTCATATGTGTAGGAGTATATACGAATTTTCGCCAAATTTCATTTAATTAATGGCATTCTGTAAATCTAGTCATTTTTATTGGTCTTTTGGGGATCCCTCTGCTATACTAACACTTCCTAAAGACCTAAAAACCCTATTTCTAAAGATCAATCACTCCTCCCAATTATAATACACTTTCAAATTCTCCTAAGAGCCTCTATCAAAACCCCAATACAAATTCAAGGATGCTCAAGAACTAGTTGTGGAATTCAAGACCCCATTCCAAGCTTCAAATTATTCTCAACTCAATTTCAAGAAATTCAAGGTCTAAGGTATGTGATTTTCATTCATAGGTACCTTTCACCCATGAAGCCCAATCTTCCATTTCTATGAAAACTACATGTTTTCAAGTTGTGTTGCTTATGGATATTATTCATTAGTGATTATGATCATATATTGTATTGTAATTTTATGAAAGTTTAGTTGAAAATATATGATTACTCATTTTTAAGTTTATACCATGAGATGATTTACCCATTATGATTATGCATGTTTTAAGCTTTAGAACCATGATCTCTCTTGGGACTTGATGAGGGATTTCAATATATTTTGCAAGAATGGTATTACTAAGTATTGTTGGGCTAATTTACTTCGACAGTTAATACATGATTTCACTCATTAATTGTATAGTTTTACACTAGTATTACACACTCGTAATGTGTTTCATAAAATGTCCGAATTATGTATCTTTAGTTGTTGAAGGTTTAGAGCATAGTATGTGAGTTGAATGACTTTATGATGATGAAAATATGATATTCATGTGTTGATTTCATGGAAATTATCTGTAGTGATGGAAGTTAACCGAATTGTGGTACCTCATTAACCGAATTGAGGGATTGGTACCTCCTTAACCGAATTCAGGGGTTGGTACCTCATGGTTTCTATGACACCCCTCTATGGCCCGTAAAAGATTATATAGCCATAGGGGGTTTCGTCAAATGAAATTTCTGCAAGTCTTCAATTTTTGATCCTTAGGGTACAAGACTTGGTTTACGTCTCATGAAGTGTTCCACGACTCATCTACATAGAACAAACTTCAGAAATCCAAAACCTTCACTAGAATTTCACACTTAACCTCTTTTATGGCCCGTAGAATACTCTACAGCCCATAAAAGGTCTCGTGAATCATCAAAATCAGTAACTTCTGCATATTTTGCCCAAACATTGTGCCAACCCTAAAATCCTACAAAACAAACATAAAAATACATCAAACCTACTATCATAGCATTGAGAACACACAAAATTCCAAGTTTTAGCATCAAAAGTATTGTATTTTGACAGCATATCAATACCCACCCACCAAGGATGATTAGCACACCTCTAGGACACTTATCATTTTGACTTCAGGAAAACATCGATGAATAACACCATTTGCACAGATGCAAAACATATATGGATCATCCCAGAAAAATATTTTCACATCAAACATAAACTTACGACACTGGTGAACAGTCAACTCTGGTGGCATAATATCACTAAGCAAATAGTTTTCATAATTTGAATCAAGTCATGAGATGCTGCTAGTGCTCTCTCATCAGCGAATGAATAATAAATTTCCACCTAATCAATAAACTTTACCATGGCTTTATCCTCTAAGCAGGATAGGTTATTTGCAACCTGATTTTTAGTCCTCTTTCTATCAATCACATCAAAGTCAAACACTTGAAGAAGAAGAAGTACTTATTGAATCAATCTTAGTTTTGCATCCTTTTTCTCCATTAAGTACAATAATGTTAAATAGTCAATATGTATGATAACATTGGTTCCCAAAAGATAAGAGCTAAATTTCTCAAATGCAAAGACCACTGTAAGTAATTCCTGCTCCATGACTGTGTAGTTTTTTTGGTGCTGCATTTAGGGCTTTACTTGCATAATAGATAGGATGTAGAATATTCTCTCTACACTTTCCCAAAAATAAACTAAGTGCAAACCCACGTGTATCACAAATAATCTTAAAGGGCTTCGACCAATTTAGAGCAACTATGATAGGTGTTAATATCAACTTTTTCTTCAACCCTTCAAAAGATTTCAAGCATGCATTATGAAACACAAACTTAGCATCCTTCTCAAGTAGTTTTCACAAGGGTTTTCAACCTTTGATAAGTACTTTATAAAGCACCTGAATAACCTTCATGGCCTAGGAAACTTCTCACACATTTGACAGAGATAGGTGGAAGAAGCTACTCAATCACCTCCACTTTGGCTCTATCTACCTCAATTACTATGATGGCGATTCTGTGCCCCAACAAAATGCCTTCCTTCACCATGAAGTGAAATATTTCCTAATTAAGAACCTGATGGCATTCTTCATATCTCTGTAGCACTGCATGCAAATGCTTCAATCAATCTTTGAATGAGTCTCCAACCATACAAAATTCATCCATGAATACCTCAATAGTATCTTCCACCATGTCTGAGAAAATGAACATTATGCATCTCTGGAATGTTGCTTGTGCATTACACAACTTGAGTGGCATCCTTTTAAATGCAATAGTTCCATAGGGACATGTGGAAGTCTTTTTATCTTGGTCTTATTGAGTAATGGAGACATGATTGTAGCCTGTATAACAATCAAGAAAGCAATACTACCCTTTTACTACCAAGCGATCAAACATCTGGTCCATGAATGACATAGGAAAGTTTTCTTTTTCATCTTATGCATTGAGCTTCCAATAGCCCATGCAAACACTCCAACCTGTGACTGGTCTCATGGGGATCAACTCATTGCTAGCATTTGGGACTATGGTGATACCTTTCTATTTTGGAACATATAGGACTGAGCTTACCCATTCACTATCAGTAATCGAATATATTACATCTATATCCAATCACTTGATTATTTCTTTATGCATGACTTCTTGCATAGGTTGATTGAGACACCTTTGGTGTTCAATACTTGGTTTACAGTGCTTGACTAGTTTAATCATGTGAGTGCACACTACAGGTGTGATGCTATGATGTAGCAATTTTCTATTTGAAATGACCCCAAAAAGTGTCCAAAAATGTGTCTCGAAAGTGCCTGGAATCGTAATTTTCATATATCTCAAAATTTATGTGTAATATCAAAAATCTGACATCATATTCTTAATCGGGGGAAAAATTAAGCGTGAAATGGACCCCAATTTTAGATCAATTGTATCAAAATATGGAAATCGCAAAATGCAATTTCCAAAAAGATCTCCGCACCCTTGTCACAACGTGCCAAAGGCGCGCCACAGTGTTAAATTTATTGGTAATTTTTAGTTCGGTCCAAGACTCTAGTGTCTTGGGCCTAAGACTTCCCATACATGAAAATACCTATACTTACCCATATTTCACCTTCATATCATACAAGACATTCCTCAATACTCACTCAAACCCTTAGACTAATATTTCTCTCAAAATTCAAGTTTCTACATCTCTTTCAGATCTTAAGGAATTCATCCAAGCTTCAAGTCTCCATCCCAATCTTCATCAAGGAATTTTGCAAAGTCAAGGTATGTGGGTTTCAACTATTGAGTTCTTTCACCCATGGTGCCCAAGCTTTTTGTTTACCTAAATTGCATGATTCTAAGTTGATTTACCTATAGGACTTCTTTATTATGAATTTGACTATAAACTATGTCGGGGTTTCATGAAATTGTGATTGTTTTAACACGTTTTGAGCTATGAATCTTTGATTCATTGTGGGATTTGATGAAGCGTTTTGATATGTACTACTTGAGGGCGTTACTAAGTATTGGTAGATAGTCTTACATTGGATTTGATTTCATTATTTCACTCTTGATTTGCATAGTTTTATAGTAGCACAACACACCCACTAAGTATTTGATAAAATATCCGATTTTGGAACCATTTCATGACCTATGACTTGAGTGACTCTGTGATGATAAAAGGAAGCTATTTATATGATGATTGCATGAAAAGTATATATTATGTTGAAGGTTGACCAATTGCTTAGTTCGATGGGTAGTAGGCCTGAATGCCACATTGAGGGGTATATACCACGTTCGCCTAACTCGGAGGGATGGTAGAAATTTTTTGGGATCATTGCAATAGCCATTGGTGAGTCCTTAAGTTTTGGGGATGTTAACTTTGCACTCCTACTTTTGTTATCTCTTATGTTGAACTTTGATTCTAAAAGGGTGAGCCTAGAAAGTTGTTTTTGCCCCAGCCCATTTTATGTTTAGAGGTGTTGTTAGACAAGTTATGTAATTATGCTATAAGTCTTAACTCTCTTGTTCTTGATTTTTATGTTATGAACGGATTCCCCTTAGCCCCTTTGCCCTTATCTCTAATCTTTTTATGTTGTTTAATTGCTTTCGCGACCAAGGATGTGTAATAATATGTAAAAAGCTTGTTTGGGGTCCCCTTGGGTTCCCCGTTCCCCATTTCATATCTAGGATCTAGGCTTGGATCATGACAAACTTAGATTAAAGCACTAGGTTATTAATGGTCCTCGGCATCAAACACACCACTTTGATTAGAGTCCTATTCATGGTTATGTTGTGCACCACAACTATGAGTAAGAGACTATGAGACATTCTAGGAAATGTTTCCCTTCTTCTTACTCTATATCGTGCTATAGAAGTTAAGGTAAGATTTCCTCGTTAAGGATTGTTCTTTTTTATCCTAGATCATGCCTATCAAAAGAGTAAGAAGAGATAGTATACCCAAAGGGCAACCGGCCTACCCCACTTCTCAAGCTCTTCAAGGTGGGGGGCTACCGAGGTTGAGTTCCAGAATGCTATAACCATGTTGGCACATGCCATTACTAATCAAATCAACCAACAGGCCCAAGCCCCTTATGATCTTACTCCGGCCTCTAGGGTGAGGGAATTTATAAGGATGAACCCATTGGAGAACAACATGTCTAAGGTGGATGAGGACCCCCAGGAATTCATAGATGAGGTATATAAAGTGCCATCCATCATGGACATAAGTTTAGACGAGAAGAGGGATCTAGCGACTTATCAACTAAAAAGTGTATTAAAATTTGATTTATGTAATAGAAGGTGGAGAGGGGAAACCATGATTCTATTCCTTGGGAGGAGTTTAAAGCCATCTTCCTCAATCAGTTCCTCCCTCTTGAGTCGAGAGAGGCTAAAATGATGGAGTTTATGAACCTCAAGCAAGATTCCATGAGTGTGAGGGAATATTCTCTCAAGTTCATCAAGCTTTACAAGTATACTCAACACTTAGTGGCCAACCCTAGGTCAAGGATGAACAAGTATGTGATAGGGGTATCCAATTTAGTTAATGAAGAGTGTCATACTGCGATGCTTGTAAGAAATATGGATTTGTGTTGGCTCATAACCTTTGCTGAACAAATTGAGAGGGAGAAACTTAGGAAAAAGAGAAGTGGGAAGTATAAGAAGGCTCGATTTGATATTAACCAGTTTCAACAAGATTTTGAGTTTAAAGGCCAAGGGTCCTCTAGTGCTCCAAATAAGAAGGTTAGCAAGGAAGGGTTACCTAACCCAAGGCTCCAAGAAGGTGGTGAGAGGGCGGCTCATCCTAGATACCCAAAATGTGGGAGTAAATATGGTGTCACATGTTGGAGGAACATAGGAACATGCATTGGATGTGGTGAGATGAGCCACAAAACAAGGGTAAAGGTAGTGACGCTGATCAATGGGGTGATCCAAGATGTAATCAGTTCTATACTCTTAGGAGGCAAGAAGGGAATGAGGTGTCGATGATGGTACTTATATGTTAAGGTTTTTCTTGATTTTTGTTGTGCATGCTTTGAGTTCCAAGAGTCACTATTCTTTCACTATTCCTTTTGTTTGATACTAAAATTCATGTGTGACCCGAATGGTTAGGTGAGTCTATTGAGACTAGAAGGTTTTTAAGGGTTTCCCAAGTTCATATTGCATAGAGTCTTATCTTGCGATCTTGGTTAAATTTTATTTGATGGGTTGGAGGTCTTGGAGTGGTTTTGTTACTTGTATATCATGCTTCAATGAGTGTAGGACCCATAATGTTGTAATAAGATGGTTAAGGATGGATGATATATTTGTTCAACTATAATGGGTTATTCATTTCTCTAAGATTGATCTTCCGTTCGGGTATTGTCCCCAAGTGAGGATGAAGTTAGGTGGTATCCCTAGTTATCCTATTTGACTAGGAGTGAGCATTTTAAGTAATAGTGGAGTTGTTTGGTTGACTTATGCATCGGTTATATTTATGGATTTTGTGAATAGGGTAAAACCCTACCTTTTCATGCTTGTGGTAGTCTCTTATGATGGAGTATTGACTTACTTAGAGCTTCCGGATCATTTGAGAGTAATGTTGTGAATTTTGATGAATATGAGGTTTCTTGCTAATTATAGGAAGTATGAATCTTTGGGATGACAAAAAGTGGTGGTTGGAGAAGTTCACCAGTTTACTAGGTTGGGAATGATGTTGGGAGAAGTTAAGAATGGGGGTTCACTCCCAAGGGGGATATGATGGAATTAGGTATGGAGCAAGGTATGTATAAGGTTGACAATTAAGCCTAAGGTGTGAGAGTCCTTATAGTTAGTTGATTAGAATTGGTAAGGTGCCCTACGAATTGGAATTGCCTATGGATATAGAAATGGTTCATTCGATTCTTCAAGCATCTATTTTGAGGAGATGTGTTGGTGACTCTAGTGCTATAGACCTCTTTGAGATTGTGGGTGTTGTGAAAGATGAGTTGACTTATAAGAAGGTCTGTTAGTGAAGCTGGATTAATATAAGTAAAGATTAATTAGTAAAGATATGGTATTCATCAAGTCCTTAGGAGAATCGTCAAGTTGAAGGCATCTTTCGGGGAGCCAGAGTAGGCATAAAGAAGTGATAACTATGCCTTTTTCATTCTATTCAAGCTTAATATAGCAAACTAAGTCTTCTATGATTTCAAGTCTTAAGTTTTGGCCTTTATATCATTTGCATGCATTCATGTTTATGTTTTCCTTGTGTACGTTTCTTTGACATTCGGGGACAAATTTTCCCAAGGGGAGATATTGTGACACCTTCAACTCCATGCTCTTATGTATCCATGTTTCAAGCCTCATTTGTGTAGGTGGGGAGTATATTAGGGTTATGGGAGACTTCTAGTACTTAGACGAGGTCAAAACTTCTCTACGAGTTGCGTTTCGAGTGTTGGTTCATGCAAGGATCAAATTTAAATGGGCATAACTTTTAGTAAACTTGGAATAGTATGGCGCACATTATTTCAAATGAAAGTCCTTTGAGTTAGCTTTCCAACGCATTTGGTTTCACTTCATTTCGAGATCAGATGAAGAAGTTATGACTATTTTCGTGAGACCCTCCCATGTAGTGATGTCACACGGGCTCCATGATGAGCAGTGAGGTGTTTGATGGGCCTCTTGGACCACCTTGAACTATAAAAGGATATTTTTGGCCTACGAAAGGTGACAAAACTAGTGGCATGGTACATGTGGCTTGCCACTAACCACGTGGATGGTCATAAAGTGTGCTCAAGGGAGGCTTGATGGGCATAGGAGGAAATTTTGCCTAAGTGTGGTGCCACGGGCACCCTTGACGGGTCATGTGGGGTCTGACGGCTCATGGCACCAAGGCATAGGGTGGCCTAACAAAATGTTTTTGTCTAGGTGGTGCAATGGTCCACTATACGGACCGTGAAGCATCACACGACCCGTGAAGTGGCCCATCAAAGTGACGCTGATGTTAACTTTCTCCCAAGTGTTCCAATTGCAATTTTGAGGGTAAGTCTTATTCACAATCACTCCACATGACCCGTGAAGTGCCACATGATAGTTAAGCCTCCAGTGAGGCAATACCTTGCCAATTTTTCCATGTATTCACTAATGTATTTTCATAAATTCTAATTACTCTAATGACCTTTTTAAACTTCCAATGCTAACTTAACCTCCCATAAAGACCTAAACCCTATTTCAAAGGATCAACCTCATTACTCTCATTTCAAAATACAATCTCTAATTATCTCAAGATCCTCTACCAATACCCCAATACAAATTCAAGGAAACTCAAGAACAAGTTTTGGATTCGAAGATACACTTCCAAGCTTCAGTTCTTTCCCAACACAATTCCAAGAAATTCAAGATCTAAGGTATGTGAGTTTCAACCATTGGGTCCTTTCACTCATGGTGTCCAAGCCTCTCTTTTACATGAATTTCACATTTCTAAGTTGAATTACTTATGGGCCTTACTTATTATAACTTTGACTATGAACTATATTGAAGTTTCATTAAAGTATGATTGTTTAAACATGTTTTAAGCTATGGATCTATGATATACTTTGAGATTTGATGAGGGGTTTTAATATACTTTACTTGAGGGTATTACCAAGTGTCATTGGGTGGTTTTACACTGATTTTTCTTGCATGATTTCGCTCTTGCATTGCATGATTTTGAACTAGCATTTTATACCCGCCAAGTGTATGATAAAATGTCTTGTTAAGGATTCTTGAGTTATTGATGATCTATTACATGGATTATGAGTCAACTGGATTTATGATGATGAAAGAAACGTATATTGTGTTTAAATCATGTAAACCACTTATGGCATTGGAAGTGAATTGTTGGGCTCTTATGTTTGTTGTGTTCTTGGGAAAATGAGGAGTTCTTTCTTGATACTTGAATGTGATGGTTTGATGAGCTATTTTCATGACTCCTATAGAAAAGATTATATCATAAGGTACGGACATTCTATAATCTACCATAAAGGCCATACCATAAGGTAGAATGACTCATGGTTACTACTTAAAAGATTATATCGTAAGGTAGGGACAACCTACAAAAATAGAGATGTCGTAAGGTAGGATCTCTATCGTTGATAAAATCATATTGTAAGTTAAGTACACCCATCTTCTTACCGAAGAGAATATGTCGTAAGGTAAGGATACTTAAGGACTTGTACTGATGAGGCTGTACCGTAAGGCAGAATCAATCATGAAGCTTATCAAAAGGAATTTATTGTAAGGTAAGAGGCATCTCATACTACCTACTCAAAGGACTATATAGTAAAGTAGGGGTATCGATAACACTCTCTGAAAAGGGCTATACCATAAGGTGAGTGGGTAACTAATTGGCCATTCTCAAGCATGTTTGTGTCAGGATTAAGCATACTTATACTCCACATTGAGTTTACATTTCTTGATTATAACAAAACAAGTTTTACTTCAAGTATTTATCATGTATGCCATATTGATATTATACTATCTCTTGCTTATGCTTATACATTTAGACTATGTTACCTATCTCTTGTTGCATTGCATCCTACATACTTAGTAATTTCAAATGTACTAATGCATACTCGCCTACATGATGTTACCATGTAGGAACCAGATCTCTTTTGGATCATCCTCCCCGTGGCTAGTTGGTCATCTTGAAGAATAGCCATTGGTGAGTCCTCAAGTTTAGGGACGTTAGCTTTGAGTTAGTTATCTCTTATGTTGAACTTTGATACTAAAAAGGTGAGCCTAGAAAGTTGTCTTGACCCACGCCTATTTTATGTTTAGAGGTGTTATTAGACAAGTTATGTAATTATACTATGAGCCTTGACTCTCTTATTGTTGATGTTTATGTTTTGAAATGATTCCTCTTAGCCCTTTTGCCCTTATTGCTAATCTTTTGATGTTGCTTAACTGCTTTCGTGACCAAGGATGTGTAATGATATGTATAAGGCTTGTTTAAGGTCCCTTCGGGTTCCTCATTTGCCATGTCATGTCTAGGCCCTAGGCTTGGGTCGTGACAGCCGAGGTGCTAATGCAGTTCCTTTGGCAAGAGCTGGCCAACAAAAGGGTTCCCTAAGGCACAATTAGTTTTATGTACTCCAAGAGAGGCAAATGGTTGATGAGGTTCTCGATATCGTCACTGGCAAATGAAAAGCATTGATTTTTATGCGTAAGCATTGATTAATTCGGGTGCCACTCTTTCTTTTGTTACCCCCTTTGTTGCCAAAAAAGTTTCATGCTGAACACGAACTATTGTATGAACCATAAGAGAAGTCTACTTCGGTTGGTTCATGTATTGTTGCTAGTAGAGTCTATAGAAATTATCTCCTCTGCATTTTCTAGAAGATATTGACTTGTGATCTTATTGAGTTGGAAATGGTGGATTTTGATGTCATACTTTGGATGGATTAGTTGCATGCACACTATGCCTCTATTGACTATAGAACACATTGGGTAAAATTTCAATTCCCAAATGAACTCTTTCTTGAGTGGAAGAGTCATGATATGGTGGTCAAGAGTAGATTCATCTCTTGAATTAAAGCCCATAAGTTAATCTCTAAGGGGTGTCTTTATCATCTTGTGAGGGTTAGTGAAGTGGAGTCCAAGGCCCTTCCTATTAAGTCAATTTTGGTGGTAAATGAGTTCTTAGATGTCTTCCCAGATGACCTTCCTAGGGTTCCTCCCAAAAGCAAAATAGATTTTGGTATAGATCTCCTTCTCGATACTCAACCAATTTGTATTCGCCCTTACGGTTTGGCCCCCATGGAGTTAAAAGAGTTGAAGGAGCAATTGAGGGATTTATTGGAGAAGGGTTCTATTAGGCCTAGCCAATCACCTTAGGGTGTGTTGGTGTTACTTGTATAGATGAAAGATGGGTCCTTTAGAATATGTATTGACTACTAGTAACTCAATACGGTCACCATAAAGAATAAGTATCTTCTTCCAAGTATTGTTGATTTGTTTGACCAATTGCAAGGAGCTAGTCACTTCTCTAAGATTGATCTTTGGTTTAGGTACTATCAAGTAAAGGTGAGGGAGTGTAATATTCCTAAGATGGCCTTTCAGACTAGATATGGGCATTATGAGTTTGTAGTGATATCTTTTGGGTTGACCAATGCACCAGCTATCTTTATGCATCTTATGAATAGAGTCTTCAAACGTTACCTTGATTCATTTGTTGTGGTCTTCATTGATGATATTTTTATTTATTGACATAGTGAGGAGTAGCATATGGGTCATTTGAGAGTAGTGCTACAAAGATTGAGGGAAGAAAATTTGTATGCCAAATATGAAAATTGTGAATTTTTGTTAAACGAGGTTGCCTTTCTAGGTCATGTGTTGTCAAGAAAGGTATTAAGGTGGATCCAAAAAAGACGGATGTGATTAGAAATTGGCCTAGACCATTAACCCCGTCAGATATTATGAGCTTCTTAAGCCTAGCAAGTTATTACCAGAGGTTTGTGAATGGATAGGACCAAATTGACTCAAGAGAAATCCAAATTTGTGTGGACCGATGAGTGTGAAAAGAGTTTCCAAACATTGAAAGATAAGTTTGTGTTCGCTCCTATATTGTCACTACCGGAAGGGCTAGAAGGATTTGTTGTATATTGTAATGCTTCAAGGGTTGGTTTGGTTTGTGTGTTGATGCAAAATGGTAAGGTGATAGCCTATGCTTCTAGACAACTCAAAGCACATGAGAAGAATTATCCAACCTATGATCTTGAATTAGCCGCCGTAGTTTTTGCTTTGAATTTGCCATCACTGTTTGTATGGTGTACATGTTGATGTGTATACTGATCATAAGAGTCTCTAATATTTCTTCACTCAAAAAGACCTTAACTTTAAACAAATAATATGGTTAAAACTTCTTAAGATTATGATATGAGTGCGCATTATCATCTCGGTAAGGCTATGTGGTGGCAGATACTTTGATTAGGGTGTCTCGAGGTAGCCTACTTCATCTTGATGATGGTGTAAAAGGAGTGGCTAGAGAGGTCCATCGGTAGGCATGATTAGGGGTTAGGTTGGAAGAGGTGGCTAATGGGGGTATTGTGGAAGTTGATGGCTCCAAATCTTCAATGGTTGAGGAGTTAAAAACTAAGAAAGATCTTGACCCCACTTTGTTAGAATTGAAGGCATTAGTAAAAGGTGGTAAGGTAGAGGTTTTCTCCCAAGGTGGAGATGGTGTCCTTAAATTCCAAGGTAGGTTAGGTATCCCTTGTGTCGATGGCTTGAGAGAAAAGATTCTTGATTAGTCTCATGGTTCTTCCTGTTCTATTCACCCTGGTTCTACTAAAACTTGTATAGAGATTTGAGAGAGGTGGATTTGTGGGAAGGTATGAAGAGGGACATTGCAAAATTTATATCCAGTTGTCATAGTTGTTGAAAAGTCAAAGTTGAGCATCAAAGGCCGGGTGACCTAGCCCAAGACATAGAGATTCCTTCTTGAAAATGGGAAGAGATTAATATGGATTTTGTGCTTACATTACCAAGGACTAGAAAGGGTTTTGATTCCATTAGGGTTGTGGATGATAGAATGATGAAATTGGCTCATTTTCTAATAGTTAAGACCACATATGAGGTTAAAGATTATGCTAGGTTGTACATTTATGACTTGTTGAGGTTGCATGCGGGTTCCTTTGTCCATCATATCAGATCGTGGTACTCAATTTACATCACATTTTTGGAGATCCTTTTAAAGGGGTCTTGGTACAAGAGTTAAACTTAGTACGACCTTTCACCCTCAAACCGATGACCAAGCCGAAAGAACTATCAAATACTTAAGGATATGCTTACGACTTGTATAATGGAGTTAAAGGATAGTTGGTATGATCACCTTCTATTGATTGAGTTTTCTTATAAAATAGCTATCATTCTAGCATTGGTATGGCTCCTTTTAAGGCTCTCTACGATAGACGTTGTGGATCACCAGTTGAGTATTTTTAGGTTGGAGAGGTGGCTTTGTCTTGAGTAGATCTTGTTATATAGGCACTTTAGAAGGTTAGTATGATTAGACAAAGGTTGAAGATGGACCAAAGACATCAAAGGTCCTATGTCGATGTGAAGAGAAAGGATCTTGAATTCAAAGTTGGTGATTGGGTCTATTTGAAGGTGTTTCACCCAGAAGGGTGTGGTTGGTTTTGGTAAGAAGGACAAGTTGAGTCCAAGATATGTGGGTCGGTATAGAGTAATGAGGACGATTGGCAAGGTAGCTTATGAGTTGGAATTATCTAGTGAGATGGATTTGGTTTATCTGCTCTTTAATGTATCCATGTCGAGGAAACATTTGGGAGACCCTAATGCTGTTGGGTCTCTTGATGTTGTGGGTATTGTTGAAGACAACTTGGCCTATGAAGAGGTTTCAATTTAGATTTTCAATAGACAAGTGAAAAGTTTGAGGAACAAGGATGTGGCTTCCGTTAAGGTCCTTTGGAGGAATCAACAAATTGAAAGTGATACTTAGGAGGCCGAAGCAGACATGCAAAAGCAGTATCGTTATCACTTCCATTGTACTCAAGCCTAAGGTACTAATTCTAAGTCCTCTATATGATCTCATATCTTAAGTTTAGCCCTCATGTCATCGCATATATTCATGTTTAAATTGACAAGTTCATGATGATTTTACACTTATGTTAACATTTTTGAAATGATGTTTAAGTGCATTGTTGCATCCTTATGTGGACTGCAATTGTCATGTTTACATCTATCATATACCTTTAGTTGACATTCGAGAATGAATGTTCCCAAGGGGGAGATATTGGAATGACCTCACAAAGTGCCCAAAAATATGTCTCGAAAGTGCCCGAAATTGTCTAACCCTCATTTTAGAGCAACTGTATCATAATTTGGAAATTTAAAAATGTGATTTCCTGAGAGGTCTCTGCACCGCTGGCGCTACGCGCCAAGGCGCGCCATAATGTTAAATTGTTTCCAGTTTTTAGTTCTGTCCAAGACTTTTGGGTCTTAGGCCTAAGCCTTCCTATGTGTGAAAATACCTATACTTAGCCATAATTCACCTTCATATCATATAAAACATTCCCGAATACTCTCTCAAACCCTTAGACTAATATTTCTCTCAAAATTCAAGTGTCCAAAGCTCTTTCGGATCTTAAGGAATTCATCCAAGCTTCAAGTCTCCATTCCAATCTTCATCAAGGAATTCTCCAAAGTCAAGGTACGTGGGTTTCAACCATTAGATTCTTTCACCCATGGTGACCAAGCATCTTTCTCACATAAATTACGTGATTCTAAGTTGATTTACTTTTGAGGTCATCCTTATTATGAATTTGACTATAAACTATGTTGGGAATTCATGAAATTATGACTATTTTAGTATGTTTTGAGGTATGAATCTTTGATCCATTATGGAATTTGATGAAGGGTTGATGTGTATTAATTGAGGTGTCACTAAATATTGGTGGGTGGTTTTACATTGAATTTTATTGCATGATTTCACTTTTTATTTGCATTGGTTTACACTAGCAATACACACCTACCAAGTGTTTAATAAAATGTCTGGTTTTTGATTCTTGAACTATTGATGATCCATTGTGTGACCTACGACTTGAGTGACTCTATGATCATAAAAGGAAGGTACTTATATGATGATTTCATGAAAAGTATTTATTGTGATAAAATTTGACCGATTGCCTAGTTCGTGGGGTAGTACGCCTGAATTACCACATTAAGGGGTATATACCTCATTAGTCTAGCTTGGGGAGTGGTGGGCTCGGGCTACCACATTGAGGGGTATATACCTCATTCTCTTAGCTCGAGGGATGGTAGGCTCGTGCTACCATGTTGAGGGGTATATACCTCACTTGCCTAGCTCGGGGGGTTATAGGCCCGTGCTACCATATTGAGGGGTATATACCTCATTCACCTAGCTTAGGGGGTGGTAGACCTATGCTACCACATTGAGTGTATATACATTAATTGCCTCACCAAGGAGGTAGTAGGCCTTGGTTATATAATGATGGCTACCTTCTTCACATGTAATACGTTCTATATTAGCATGTTTTACTTCAAGTATCATTTATTTATGTCATACATATTGCTAATATGCTATTTCTTACTTACGATATTGTATTTTGCCATGTGACTATCTCTTGTGGCATTGTATCCTATATACTTAGTATATTCAAACATACTAACGCATAATTTATGCCTACATGATGTTACCATGTAGGTAGGGGAGCACCAATTGATCCTCCTCCTCCTCATGGCTAGTACTTCTATTCAAAGCTAGTTAGTGAGTCCTCAATTCCGGGTCCAATGATTTTGATCTTATGATATGTCCCTTTTCTTTATTATATACTTATGACTATGAGGATGAGTCTGGTTGCTTTTCTTGGCCCCCGTTCTTATTTATGTAGTAGAGGTGTTGTTGGACAATTGATGTAATTATATTATGAGCCTTGACTTTCTTGATTTAATGATGTCTTATTATATGAAAAGCTTTCCCTTAGCTACTTTTGCTCTTATTTCTACTCTTGTCAATGTTCTTTAATTCTTCCACTACCAAAGATGTGTAATAATATATAAAGAGGCTTATTTTGGGTCCCCTTGGGTTCCCCAATTGCTATGTCACATTTAGGCTCTGGGCTTGGGTCGTGACTCTATCCAATAGCCTTTTTAAATTACCTGAGTACTGAGATCAATGCATCCACCTATCGCCATTAAGATATGTAGCAAGAATGACAGATAAATTATTGTTAATACCCAAAAAATACATACCTCTAATGGTCTAGAAGAGCCTACAATTCCAATACTGGTGGCTCCTCAATGGCTTGTCTAGTGGGTGGTTTACTCTCCATTTTTTAGGTCCAATTCAGGTTTAGCTTGATGTCTAGTGAAACTAGATTTTCCCAAGGCTTTTAATGTCTTCTCATAGTCTAGGATACTGTCACTCTAAAAATTCATTAACATTGCTTCTAGAGTTTCTACACCCAACCTTTCTTCAATAGGTACCTTTGGTTTTACCTCGTCAACACTCTCAATGATAGAAACTACTTTTAATCATCAATTTTCGTTATATGCTAATAGACATTGCAGACAACCTTATCATTACCTAATCTAAACTTGTGTTGACTCAACATCATGTCCATTAGTGCTCATCTAGTGGCTAGGAAGGGCCTTCCCATGATGATTGGGACTTTAAAGTCAACCTCACAATCAAGAGTCACAAAGTCTGCCGGGAAAGATGAATTTTCGCACTTTGATGAGAACATCATACAGTATCCCCTCAAGCTTCTTCATTGTCCTGTTAGTTATCAATAACTACATGTTTGTTGGAGTAGCGTCTCCCAAGTCTAACTTCTTGAATACTGCAAGAGGCATTAAATTGATGCTGGCACCTAAATCACATAATGCCTTCTGCAAATTCGACATCTCCAATTATGCAGGGTATGGTGAATGCTCCGGGATCTTCTCTTTTCTGCACTAAGGACAATGTGGCTATAGCACTATAATGTTGAAGCTCCTAACAAAGCTCTTTTCTCATAATCCTCTTTTTCATCACCAAGTCTTTGATGAATCTTACATACTTGGGCATCTTCTCCAATGCCTCAATAAGATAGATATTGATGGAGAGTTGCCTTAGCATAGAGATGAAATGATAGAATTTACCTTCCTCCTCCTTCGTTTTGAGTTTCTGAGGGAAAGGAAGGGGAGGTTTATGAATAGATTTCAACTTCTATGGCATTACTACTGCATCACTTATCCCATCCTTGGTGCTAACATCTCTGATATTTGCACCCTTACTCTCAACCATCTAATATAAACATCATCATCATTAACTAGCATCGGTGAGTCGATGGTCTGCTTTTCACCACGTGTTATACATCCATACATCACCTCTTATTTTTTTGATTCTGCACTGTATTGGTCGGCAATGTACCTTTACGATGCTAGTTCAACTAAATCAATAATTGACTGAACTATTGCTCCAGCTACTTCATAGCATTAGAATAAGACTTGATTTTCTGATTAATGCTAGAGATGTGAAATTTCATTCCCTTCAAGGTATCATCTTAAGAATCAACCTTCTTCAATAATCAGTCGAACATCTTCTCAATTAAAGAGCTATCAGCACCAGATGTGGTGGCACATGGACCATTCCTGTAACCATCTCTGTGTCCCCAAGCTGCATCTTTGTTCGGGCCCCTATTCTTATCATAGTAGCATCCTCAATTGTTATCTCTATAAGCACCATCTAAATTAAAGTTCAGATCTTAGTTTGCTTCACCTTAGTGCTAATATTCCTTATTGGATCCTTGGGTGTTGGTCCCAAAACTCCCATTCGATCAGTGACAAAGAAAGTTTCCTCCTTGTAATGAGGTTCCTCAGAAAGGCTGATGATTTAATGCATTCACATGCTCCTAACTTTGCTTCATGAACAACTCTAAATTAGTACAGATCTAATCAAGCTCTTGCATCATCTCCTAATTTATTTTTGCTGGCTCAGAATTACTGGTAATTGAGAAAAAGCTCTTAGTCACCGACTTGTCTCTCATCACTCATGCACAGTTTATCTTGACCATTCTCTCCAACCGCTCAGCTATTACTGAGAATGGACAATCTAAAATTGAGCCTTTATAATAGTGTCAACAATAGCTTGGCTATTTTCATAAAAAGGCTTGATAGATGATTTTCGCCAAGTCGTTATCAATGATCTTGAGTATGGGACACTCCTCAGGCACTTTGTAAACCTCTCCTACATAGTGTTGATAGAATCACTAAGCAACTACTCGAAGTTACTCTACAAATTTCCAGATCTTGAACTTGTGTGGAACAAAAATTGATCATCCAATGCTGAATTCTGGTATCATTGGTGGTAACAAAAATAATGATGACTATGATACCGAGCTACAACAAATTCTCTTCTACTTAGCACAGTTTCATTCAGGTAAGAATTTGGAATCAAGCTCTAATAAAGTTATAGGTCAAAAAGTTGTAGATCTGAAATACCCTGTTATTTATGGTTCAATTAACCTGGAGAATAGTACTCATGAAAATGGAGAATCTTCATATACATTTTGTGAAGGTTGTGAAGACATATTTTGTTGCCAAACACATTGATACAAGGAACCAATTGCGATCATTATTACTGTGTTGAATGCATACAAAATTATAATAGGTAAAAAAATCGACGAGGATATCAATGAGCTAAAGGTGAAGTGCCCTGTTTCCAATTGCAATGAAATTTTGGATCTCGAATCAATAATGTCGAGTGATTCTCTTATTCGAGTGTAAAATATATTTCGAGAAATGCAAGGTCTAGCTTTGTCCACAATTATTGATTTCTCTTTTATGGATTGTACTGGAACACTGATAAATGATAAAAAGGATATTCAATTAGGGAATGTCCCAAGTACGGGAGAATTTTTTTGCCAAATATAGAGAATAGCTTGTACAAATTTTTGCAGTTGAAGTTAATAAATTAAAAACAAGAGTTGTTCATCATCAAGACGGTTCCAAAATCGTCACATACTCCGTAGAAGACATAAATTTAAGAAACTTGCAGGTGCTAGCTTATCAAAATAGAATCAACAAATTTATAAATTTTGAATTTTGATAAAATTGAAATAGGATCTGTAGATTTACAGACCTTGAACTCGAGCAAAATCAAAACAGATCATCTAATACTGAATTCGGATGTCATCAGTGGTAACAGAAACAACGATAGCTATGATATTAAGCTGCAACAGATTCTCTTATATTTTGTATAGATTCATTCAGGTAAAAATTTGGAATCAAGCTTTAATAATGTCGTCGGTCAGAAAGTTAGAGACATGAAGTACCCTATTATTTATGGTTCAATTAAACTGGAGAATAGTAATCATGAAAAGGGCTAATCTTCATATACATTTTGCGATCAATATTACCGTGTTGAATGCATATAGAATTATATAGGTAAAAAAATGAATGGGGAAATTAATGAGCTGAAGGTGAAGTGTCCTGTTTCCAATTGCAATAGAATTTTGGATCTCGAATCAGTAATGTCGGTGATTATCTTGTTCGAGTAAGAAATGCATTTTGAGAAATGCAAGCTTTAGGCTTGCCAAAAATTGTTGATTATCCTTTTATGGATTGTACTGAGACACTAATAGATGACAAAAAAAGGATATCTAATTAGGGCATGTCCCAAGTGCTAGAGAATTTTCTATTTCAAATGTAGAGATTTGCATTTGGGAATGACATGTGAGGATTATGAGTATAGTAGGCTATTGAATCCTTTATACTGACAACAATTTGAAGGATATCATGATGAACAAGAACAACAACAAGAGGAGAAAAAGGTAACGGCAGGAGGAGGAGACTTCAAGAAACTTCGCTGTGAAAAAGGTCAAAGCAATTAGACTTATTATTTACTTTATATGTGGAGTCTTTTGGTGCTGAAGAAACAATATGCATGATCATTTATTAGTTGTTAAGTTAGTAAAAGAAATAATATGCAGGATTTTATATCTCCAATTTGATAGGAATTGTGAGAGTTTATATTTGTAATAGTATAGTTGTTGAGTTGTATTAGAAATAGTTGGACTCCTAGTGGTGACAGCCTATTGTCGAATGTATGTTTAGCCAAAATACAAAATTATTTATTTTGCAGAAAGTATTATATTTTATATTTGAGTTCAGGTTCTTATTACCAATGTTCCTTCTTATAAGGCTTACATTATTTATTTCAATTGTTTGCTTAGATTATTTTTAATTGTATCACTTATTAGAACAAAGTATTCAAGAGTTCACTTCACACTTAATTTTAAAAGTAAAAAATAGTTTAAATTGCAAAGCAAGAGACTATTATAGAAATATTTGATCGTATAATATATAAAATTAAGCAAACAAAATAAAAAGGTATCTGTTATAATCTTATGAGTCTGACTTGAGAGGGAGAGTGTACACAAACTTTATTTTGACAAGTGAAAAATTTATTTCTGATAGACCCTCTACTCAAAAGAATAAAATATAAGAGTTTTAATACAGAATTTTTCATTCATTTTGTTACAAGAGAATATGTACACAAAATCAATAATTTCAACACCAAATATGTCAAATACTATGTTAATAGGAGTTGACACTATTCATTTGATACTAGTATATATATATCCACACATTGCACGAATATTATAAAAGATAATCACGTTTAAAATTTTAAATTAATTAATATTTATTATTTATTTGTCAATATTTTAAAAATTAATTAATAAAAGTTATTAAATTATTTATTTGAGCATATTAAATCAATATTATTAACACATAACTTTCTCTCTCTTATGTTTTGTCAATGTGACATTTCTTATTCTGAGCTAGGGTTCACACATACAACCTGATTCCTAATTTTCAAAAGCAAATCAAACTATTTTTCACTTTTAAAATTTCATATGAAATGAATTCTTGAATACTTTGTTCTAATAAGTGATAGAGTTAAAAATAATTTTAGTAAGTGATACAAAATAAAAAATACAGACCTGATAAGAAGGAACATTAGTAATATGAACCTGGACTCAAATATAAAACAGAATAATTTGTCTACAAAATAAAAGATTATGCATTCTGGCTAAACATACATTGGAAAATAGGTTGTTACCTGTTAGGACCCGCAACATAATTTAAACCCCGAACGCCCTTAATTGGTTCGATTTAATAAAGTATTGGGACCTATGTAACATTCTACTTAACTTAGGTCCTTAAGAATAAAAGA